>JADHKL010000061.1:0-142481 GCA_019925545.1 Ophiostoma angusticollis
AGCCCATTGCTGGTAGTGCGACGAGAGCTTCCGGAGGCAGTGCGAATCCCACCACTCTTTGGTCTCCCGTGTCCGCTGCCGCGCCATCCTGGTCCGTACGCCGCTAAGCGTCGGGTGGTCCGCGTCGGGGTCAGCTTGGAAGCCAAAGGCGTCGTCTTTGGCAAGCTGGTCCGCCCGTTCGTTGCCCGTGATGTCCTGGTGACATTTTATTGATATCAGCCAGTAGCCGGATAGCAGACGGGTAATCATAGACTAAATTTCAGGGGCGTTGCACGTGTACTGCATATGGGCATGACTATTATTCCCCTCCTAGGCAAGTCGTCTGGGCTTGCGGTATCATGTGAGACTGTAACGCGCTCTTCGTGAACGTTGCCCTTTAAACGTTCGTTTGGCCGACGGTCTGCGGGTGAAAAGCGGTTGACAATCTCCGCTTCATGTTGACTTGCAAACATACACCTCTTGCCAATATAAACCTGTAAAAAATGATCCTCCTCGCTGACAGTGCCTCGTGGGTATCCATACATAGACCAAGCTTCCTGGTACAGCAACGCAGCCGCCGGCGAGCTCTGCAGCTGTATCGTGCCGTTGACCAAGATGAATCTTGCGTACTTCGTGACCCGCCGCACACAACTGAATCGCATCCACTAAACTAAATTCAATCAAACACCGCTGATAGACCGGTAATGGAGTCCATGGATACTTCTTGCCAAGATCCCTCGGGGGCGGGCAACAGCTGTAGCTTTCCGTAGGGCTTGCGCCTCTTCGACTTGCTGACTGACAGACAACTTGTAACGTAGCCATGGACATCAGCGCGTAGTTCTTCCCAGAAAAAGCGCTGTCGTACAAGATTGAGCGTTCTCTTGACGCCAAAGTGTCCTGCCTCTTCGCTGTCGTGATACAAGTGAAGCACCTCTCGGCGGATAGACTCCTCAGGCGGCACCAAAGAAGCTTCTCCGACCTTTACTAGGCCCTCGCCATCGGTTGTGACGGATATGATTCGGCCAGACGCTGCCTTCCTGGCTAGGGAAGTAGTGGCTAGACTGCGTGCCTGCGTTGCCTTCAATAGCTCTAGAACGGCGACACCAGTGTTAGGGACATCAGACTCTCGGTCCGAATAATAGCGGCTACCACTGACCATGGCACCACCAGCTCTCAAGCTCTCCCCACGCGCGATTAAACTGCACAGCAAACGACCGTGATCGCGCGTCCTCCACCAAGATACGGGCGGAAGTCGATCGGTCATCCCCTGCAGAAGAGTCCCTTCCAAAGGCAATACGCACAAGTGCACTCCACGCCACAGACACGCCCTCGAGGTTAGACTGAGCGTCTTGCGCGTTGGGGCCAAAACTGACCGAGCCACTCCATCGCCGGAGTCTGGCCTGCGCATCGGGGCCGAACGTGGCCTAGCCACTCACTCCATTACCAGAGTTTGGCTCGCTCTTCGTGGTCAAACGGACCGTGCCACTCCATCACCGGAGTTTGGCCTGCGCATACGGGCCACACTTCGCCTGCACTTTCGGGCCACCCCATCACCGGGCTTAGCCTATATAACCCGGACAAAGCCGGGCCGCCGTGCACGTCAACGAATCCCTGCTGGAGGATCGGTCGCAAATCCTCCTCTCTGCCTCGGCAGCGTAATCTGGTCTTCGTGATGGTGCATTTGGCGAAGTTGGGAACGATGCTCGATCTCGAAATTGAAATGGGGCCAAATCATCGGACTTGTCTTCGACTGGGCTTCGTCTACCGCATAATGGTTTGCAGACTGGTGTGGTCGGTGAGATCTTCCACTGAAGACCTAGACCCCTCCAGCCTCCAGGTAGTGTCGCCAATCTTTGAAAGCCATCACGATGGCGAGCAGCTCTTGGTCTTACGTGCCATAGTTTAGCTCGGCACCTTGCAGCTTCTTGGACCAAACCGCGACCGGATGCCACCGGCCGTCGTGCTCCTGCAATTAAATTGCAGCGAGCGCGAGCCCCGATGCATCGGTCTCGAGCCTAATTGGTTTCTCTGGGTCAAAGTGTCGTAACACTGGGGCGGTGGTGAAAGCGTCCGTAACGCCTCAAAGCTTGAACCTTCTTTTCGCCCATGATGACCCTTCCTGGCTCTCAACCGTCGACCATGCCCTTGGGTTGATCCGACAACAGCTTCGCCGTGGCCGCAAAACGATGAATAAAACGCCGGTAAAAGCTGCAGAAGCCGTTAAACACATTGATGTCGTGGTAGGTCTCGTACGGCGGCCACTCTTGGATTGTAGTGACTCGGGATGGATTTATCCTCACTCCGTCTACCCCCCGAGTATAGCCCAGGTAGGAGACTCTTCTTGGAAACTCGCAGTTTGCTGCATTGAGAAATAGGTTGGCTTCTTGCAAGACCTGTCGGACATGCTGAACATGTTCCTCCCACGTCCGAGAGAAAATGAGCACATCGTTCGGGTGTGCGACCAAAAGTCATCCAAATATCCCTCGAGAGCCCTGTGGATGTATGGCAGAAGGTGGCTGGCGCGTTGGTGAGCGCGAATGGCAAGACGAGATATTCGAAGTGGCCGTATCGCGAAATGCTGCCCGTATCCCACAATTGGTAAACACGTACCTACAGGTACCTAGGTAGGTAGGTAGGTACCTAGGTATCTCTCTGTCTCTATATTGTCACGTGACCTTAACGTTACGTAAGGGATCTGCAACAATTCTACCTTTACAGTACCTGCTCCGTCAGGCTGCGCTTACTCCGTAAGGTGCATGCCGAACCCAGACAACCTCACCCGATCATCCGCCGTCGTTAAGCTCTCCTACAACCATGGCCGTGCCACCCCTCCTGCCAAATCCATCAAACTTTATTGGCGTAGCTCTTGTCATCAATCGGAGCCGCGACGGACCGCGATTTGTATTCCATTATCCCAGTCGCATTCTCCCGCCTCAGGATTCACAGCGAAAGGCGCCCGATGTTGACACGGATGACGACGATGCGCCTGGCGGCACCACAGACAGCGCGCCGGCACTAGGGGGGTCGAGAGATTTCATGCCAAACTCTGGAGAACTGGCACGATGGAATCATGACGACCATCTTCTGGCTGACAACGGCACCCAATTTGTTCCTTGGGAATATGTCGTTGGGCTGCCAACAAAAGCTTTAGAAGGCATATTAACTCCCCCACGTGCTTTTCATAAAAAGCGCTTCCAGATTTCACTAGATAACGTCACTTACCTATCGTACCCTATCCATGTGCCCCTGGGAGGGCATTGGGATCGAACGCGGAAAGGGACCGGCAAGACGAAGACAAGACTCTCGTCCGAACGAGGGTGCGTTCCTGAAAGTGGACTACCACGAGATGGCCGTGCAGTTGATGACAAGGAAGACAAGGCCAGCTCGATGACCATGTTTAGCCTTGTCTTTCTTTTGAGCCCCAAACGGCACGAAGCAAACGAATTGCTCGACACTATGTTCTCTCACATCGTACGAGAAGTGAACAAGGTATATAAATACTGTCAGGAGACGGACGATTTTATTTGGCGGGAATGCAAGAAGATGATACAGCTCAAGGACAGAGCCCGAGAAAACAGTGAGCATCTAGTCCTTTCGTCCCCTTTTCCGTCTCGCTTCGTGGACCGCACAAGGCTGAGACTTAATCTGATATGGCCTCACTGACGATGCCCAGGGACAAAAATGAGTGCGTTGTGGAATGAAATACTGTTGGCGTCATCGCTCGCAACGTCACTGCGTGACATCTACGAGGCCATCTGCCGAAATCGGATCGCCGTCTTGGAGCTCAGCCTGGGCAAGGGCTCGGTCGGCCACTCGGTGCAAATTCCCATGCCGTTCTACGTTGACGATGTGCAGCCTCAGAGCAGAGGGTCATCCCCAAGTCTATGGCTCACCACAGCCAACGCTGTTTCCGGGTACAATGCAATGGGTGGTCTGGCCGCTTCTGACAAGTGCTTTGCCTTGCTTCTTACCAACGACGACGAAAAGAAGATCATCGCTGAGCTCCAAGCACGTGGGGACAAGGCCGCCGCGGCAATGGTTGACCTTGTGAAAGCTGCTAAACCAACCCTATCGTGCGTACACCTTTTTACCAGATTGCTGTGCACCTATTCCCGGGGTTTTACTAACTGGTGCCAGTTTCTACCAAGTATCGCAGCTTCCCGACAGCAGGCTCTCCATCCAGCAGGTCCGGGCGTACGCGCAGCACTTTATATACTGGCGGAGGGCCATGGCGGTACCGCCAATCCACGCCAGAGATGTGTATGTGCTGTCGCCAAACTGTGATATTGCCAATCTTGCCCACGCGGCAGCAAGATTCTCCCAAACGTTTCCTTTCGCGCTACCGCTCCCAGACCTACTTGCCGGGATCTCATCGGCGCCACGGCCGTACAAGTCGTTCTGCCCGTCGAAAAACCTTCGACCAGCATACTTGCGCATTCTCGCCTGGCTGATTCGCGGCGGTTGGGTCTGCCAACTTTGTACCTTTTCGTATGTTGTCGTGTGGCCAGAAATACAATACGAGGTTGACTATGCCCTTGAGTCAAACGACCTTGCACACATCAAGCAGAAAAAGCAAGGGGACATCGAAAAGGGGGTTCGGCGCATAGCGGCACTGCCAGCAGTCGTGGACGGCGATTTCCTGGAAGCCCATGAGCGACAGGCAGATCACCACCAGGCCCAAGGCGGGCTCTCGGGTGGTAACGATATTACCGAGACCGTATCGGTTGCGTCGGACGCTGTGTCGTCTTTCCTCTCCTCTTCTAGGCATGACGGGACTAAGGCCACCGGTAGTGCACACGACAGGACCGCAACGTCGGCGGCAGAGTATGCAGCCGAGAGAGCACGGCGGCAACGCATGGCCGAGAAGGCCGCGCACAGTCTAGCAGAGATGGCAACTGCGCACGCAAGGAAACCAGTGCCAAGACCTACTGAGCACCCATCCATCAACGGGGCGGCCCACCTGGCTGGCATACAACCCCACGTAATTTTGGACGCAACCAAACCGACTGGGCGCGAGAGCCTCTATTTAAGTGCTATTGAACGACGTCTTCGTCGACGTCGCGCGGCGCCGCCAGCGACCAGCAAGAAAGAAGCCCGTTCCCCATTTGCTAGCATGGCATATGAAACGCGTGCACGCCGCGATAATGAATACTCAGCATGGAACGATCGCGTTGGCGAGATGTGGCCGCTGTTTTGGAAGTATTTCGATGGACGCTCAGCCTTGGAGCGGATCGCGTTGCTTGAGGATATGAAAAGAAAAGACGTTTGGAACCTCTTGTCCGCTATGAGCGAGTACCTGCTTTGTGTCCGCCATTGGTGAAGGAGGGGGGGACATTTTTCTGCTGAGAGCGTTGCCATATCGAATAGTTGCCAACAACTGCGCCAGGTTGCTTTTCATCTAGACGGACCGAAAAATGGAGCGCAGTTCCGCATGTATGATAGCTAGATCAGGGTTGGGTATTGTGAATAGCAAGCAGAGTAGCACCGTCTAAGCTCCAGGCCGAGCAAGGGCGACCACAAATGCAAAATAGGCAAGGCGCGTCAAAGATGAACACAGCCAGATATGTCCAGAGAAACATGCAAAAGATGACGTATACATCAATCAACCTCTCTCCGTAATCCAGAAGAAAAGACAGCAGACAAAGAAAGGCAAAAGAAATAAAAACAACAACGCGTTGAGCGAAGGGCCATAAGTGCCATAAACATGAAACGAACGGGCCCGAAAAGAGAAAAGGTGGCAGTAAGATTTCATGTGAACTGCCATTGCTAGCCAAAAGTGTGAAAAGGGGGTTGGCCTAGCGTGTTGCAACATGAGAAAAGAAAGAAATAGAACTATGGTATGGAGGAAATGATAAAATCAAAACACAATAGACGCAACAGCACAGAAATCAGCCGAATACACCGAGATAGACTCATACAATGAGGAAATAGAGGCGAGCAGGATAGGATAGGCAGAAGCTGCACAAATCAGACGGGGAAACGGATAGAGAGCCACGGAGTAGATGAAAAATAAGCAGGAAAACCCCAAAGTTTCAAAGTGGGAGACAAATAGACTCATGTGAGGTCCATGAACTCGTCCTCTTCCTTGAGCTCCATGTCGCCGCTGCCGTCGTCGCCCCAGAAATCGTCCGGGTCAAGGTCGTGTGTGATGGCGGCATTATCTGAAATTAGCGACAGTGCGTCGACCTGGCCCGAGCCGTTGAGTGGGTCTCCCTTGTAATCTGTGTAGTCCGGCACCCGCAAACCGGAACCGTCCGATCGAGAATATGTGAAATGCTTTTTCTCGCCCTCTGCCCCGTCCGGGTTGCCCATGGCAATCATAAGTTCAGAGGTCATCCGACGTTCATCGTCTGTAATAGAGAAGGGCATCGGCTCTCCGCGGTCATTAAAAAACTCAATGAGTTCCTCTTGGCGAGACACGTATTTGTCAAGAAGCCACATAAGGTCACGGCACCAGCTTACGGCGCCGTTGAGTATGTCACCCTTGTTTGGGCCCTTATCTTTCTCTTCCACAGGCAGGCCGGTCGTGATGTTACCGGTGGTGGTCCCTGCCGCCCGCCGAGCGCCGGGACCCGCAAGCCCTGACGTTGCTTGGGAGGGAATGGAGATGCCCGTCAGTGTAGGCGACAGCGGCGTGCCGCTGGAGATGAGCTTCTTGATCTTCTCGTCCTCCAACCGGTGGGGGGGAACAAGCTTGCTGAGATCCTGGATGCGCTCATTGATGTTATCGCGGCGGCGGCGCTCCACAAGGTTATGCGACTCTCGGCGCCTCTTCCGTTTTGCTTCCTGGGACGTCGTCATGGGTACGCCGAGTTTGGCAGGCATTGACGTGCCTCCTTTGAGGAGAAGCTCGTTGATCTGGGCACTGTGCAGACCGCCGACCTGCATCGGGGATGAAAACCCAGAGCCGGGGAAAGAAGAGAGACTGTTAGGCGTCTGAGCCCACTGGCCTGAACTGGTCTTTTCATGGTTGGGCCCGTTCGTGCGGATGGGTTGGGGGGATCCCACGAAGGAGTCGGATGATGCGGCGGGAATGGCCGTTGCAACGGCTGTGTTTTTCGAGTTGAGCGGGCTTCTAGCGACGCCGGGAGTCTTGCGAGGGATGGACTGGGAGAGGTGAGCCCTGGATTTTAAAAACGCCGCATCGGCAGAGTCGCTGGCCAACTCGGATGCCGCTAGAGGCGAACCGGCGAAGCCGCTGCTCGGTGACCGGAGCGAGCTAAACGCATGGGGATTCTGGATGGCGCGGTAGTGGCCTATGCTGTTCACAAAGGGGCTATGTATAGGATCACCGTCAGGCGTGTTGGAGAATCCGTTGAGGTGTGACTGGTCGAGCGGAAGACCGTGCGGGGCCGAGAACATGCCTTGCGAGTAGTGGCTACCGATGCCGACGCCGGGGAGGCCGGAGAAGTTAGGGCCACCGGCATGCGAGCCAGACTGTGCATCAGCGGGACTGCCCAATGTGTCAAATAGGTCATCGTCCGAGATAAGGGCCGATCCACTGGAAAAGCCCGCAGAACGGCTGTTCTGGTTGGATCCGAAGTTGTTCTGGAAGGAGGGGTTGAAGCCGCCACCCAAGGCGAGGTCATTTGGGTCGATAGCTCCTCCACCTCCACCAATAATCTGGCCGAAGCCGTGCTGCGACATAGTGAAATCTGGTGGTTCGAGGCAGAAAGAGTTGAAGCCTCGGTTGGCACTGGTTTGCGGAGGTTGCGCGATTGTCGGAAAGGAATACTCGACGGCCAGTGAGTGGGGAAGAAGAGCTTGAGGAAATCGTAGTTGTAGAGCTGAAGGGTCACTTAAATGCAAAACCGCAAACGTAAGACAGCAGTTAGTTGACTTATTCAGTGTTATGGGATGCCAAGGCTGACATGGTCTTCGCAACAGGGCTCCTTACACGTCGATGCGTTCTACCGAGAGAGCCGGGATGGGTGGCGAGCGAGGATCGAGAAACAGGGCGCGACAAAAGAAGACGAAGGCGAGCCGCCGCCGTCGACCGACAGAGAGGGGTCGTTCAAGGAATACGACCGATGGCGGAGCTGGAGCGTGCGCAATGCCTGGCAGATGTGTCGGTTGAGGATGATGGACACCACCTAATGAGGAGAAGGCGAAGGCGGAGAAATCGGAGAGGTGCGGGGAGGATGAAGCGGGAAGCGCGTTTGATTGATATGATGCGTGCAAATCGAAGCAGTAGTAGATCGAAGGAGTACTGAAGCGGGTGATGAGATGTGGTAAGATTTGAAGGTGTTGGTTTGGCGGAAGACGTTGGGGAGAAACGCGATGCAAGTGGTGTTGATGTTGGGGCTACAGGGCGCCAGGCGACAGCCTCAAGAGGACGAGGGGCGCGGAATCTGTGAGTCTTATGCGTATGGAGTACTCCGTACTGAAAAAAGGCGGGCGGTGACTCTCGACTCTCGTTGACCGCAGGACTGAGGTGGGGTCGACTGAAGGGCGAGCTGGAGGGAACCGGACTAGTCCATATTGGGAAGTCTGTGGCTAGAAGTGGGGGCGGGCGCTTGGTCTCTAAAGTGGAAGCGGAGAACGCTCCAAGAGAGTCCAAACTCCAAAGCGTCCACCGTAAGAACCACTGAAAGGCTGATACGGGTTGTCAACACTTCGAAACCACTTCTGCGCGGCTCTTATAAGTCACCTTCTTCTATTGGAAGGCGTAAGAGAAGCAGCAATAAGCGTACATGTACACGTGCTATCGGGCCCTTTCGCCGGACAAGTCCAAGTCCTGTCACAGACGACAGACAGCAAACAGGATGTCTTTGTCTTTTGACTTCTGATATCGAGCGGCACAGACAACCACGAAGACGAACTGGCGTGCCCAGCAACGTCTGGCTCTGTGTCAGAAGGGGCAGCTGGGTCTACTGGTGTATGGCGAATAAGTAATCCAGAAGCCCCAGGCCGGGTCGAGGAGTCACGGTGGTGCGCGTTGAGGACGATGGGATAGAATGTTGCAATGTCGTGATGTTTGGAAGACCTATATGCAAGGAAATCGGTTGGTCGCGCCTTGTGGCGGTGCTGGACGGCGGCGCTGGAGTAATGTTTATATATGAGTTGCAAGCTCGGACGTGTCCAGCTTGGTTTCTTCGCGCGAAAATTGATCGAGCCCCTACGCGAGGGCGTGCACTAGCTTTGCTGCGCCCTTATGGAGGGTGGCTCGTATCTCGAGTCTTCTGACCTCAGCCTAGTCAGCAGGATGGTTATGTGGTTGCCAGGCTTGTCCAAAGGTAGCGGAAATCAGCGGGTGGTGGCTAAGACACTGAGCTCGCCCTGCTCCGTATGCTTACGTCTCGAGAAGGTGTTGCGACTCAAGCTTTCTGTCTCTCAGTCTCGCACTTTCGGACCTTTTGATGATCCTCTCTTTGAAACTGATAATGTCCGTCTGCTATGGAGCTAGCCATGCCCTGCCATCTCTCCTTCTCGTGACCAAGATACCAGGGCGAGCCCGATACAGGACGCCATCTCACAGCCAGGCTTCAGCCTGGCACAGAAGAGTATCTTACGTAGTACGGACTCCGCTACGGAGTACATAAGTAGGTACCTAGGTACCTACCTATCTTACAGGTATCTCACAGCCTTGGCCGTTGTATTAAGCGCAATTGCAAGCGGGACACGGCCGAACACTCCATACGGAGTAGGTGTGTAGGTAGGTACCTAGGTACCTAGGTGGGCTGGACAGCGCCTTGGCCACATAGCCAATCACAGGTCCCGTTCGCCAATAGGGCGTTTGCCTGCTGATGGATTTGAGACGGGCCCATTTGAGACTGGGACACAATAGTACTCCGTAAGAGAGCCAAAGAAGCAAACAAAGCCCTCCCGAAGAGAACACGCGTTTCCATCGACTGCCACTGCAACCAACCCTCCCCTTCATTCCCCTTGGCTGCCCGTTGCGAGGCCTTTCCCGACGAATATCCCTTTCTCTGCAAACTGCTCTTGCGCACGCCTTTCCCCTAGGATATCCCTGATCCTGCTCACCATCCGCATCACACTCAGCAGATTCGCAAACTCTGTGCTGTCTGCTGCGCCGCGCCACAAACACTGGTAAGACAGACGACTATAGTGACTGGCACTTGCTCCTTGACTTTGACCAACCAGCCCGGCCATGGTCTCCAGCGCTGTGCAATATAATGCCTCGCAGGCGGTCCCGGACGTTTGTTATCGAGTTTGTCCAGTTGCCCTATGCTAAAAGCCCCGTGTGTCTCTAGCTGTACGAATAGGTCCTGCGCGTGGTTCCCGTGCTTGCAGAGCATCGTCTGTGCCTCCCCATCAACCGTCGCACTTATTTGTTTCTGCGCTACACCTCGGCGATACTGGGCGCACCTGCCCACGTCCCAATACCGCACACCTCATCTCTCTGCCCACCCTTTTCCCAACCGTCCCCAACCTGCGAACTGATACTTGGCGTCTGAGCAAGACAACATGACGTCACAGTCGTTTAGAGACTCGCTCAACTCGCTGGGCTGGTCACGGAGGGATACTGACATCCCCGTCAACACGTCTCAGAGGACCGGCCTCCTTTCGTCACTACAGTCGCTTAACCCCTTTAGCGACGGTGGTTATGTTCGCCTTCCCACAACAGAAGGACCCGGTGCACCACTGCCTGCGCCGACACGGCGCGAGGAAGAAGAAGAATGGTTTGCACGTAAGTCCGACACTGCAGTTTTGGTCGCCGATCCTCTCGCTCCCACCACCCTCCCCTCCTCCCCTCCTCCCTTTTCTTGTCGAGACAACACCCTCAGCATAGCTTCGCAGCCGCGCTGCACGACGGGTTTGCCCGAGTCCTGCATGATTCCCGCTCGTGCCTGCACGTGCCTGCATGTCCATGAGACCGGGGAGCAAGTCAGACGACGATTATAGGCTGACCAAATTATCTCTCACCAGTGAGCAGATGGGATCGGCTGTTGATTTTTGCGGGTTGCAACCTCGGTGCCTTGGCATGCTTTGTCGTCTGTTTTTTCCTTTTCGGCATCATAGCGACGCGCCCGCGCAAGTTTGTTATATTGTGAGTCTTCCTGCTTGACGTATATGTCTGCACACTTCCGTTTTCCTGGTCTCATTGACCGAGTCCACTGACCGTGTCTTTTCCGCTTGGCAGGTGGACTCTGGGCTCTGTTCTGTTCCTGTCCTCCTTTGCTGCCGTCATGGGCCCTTGGGCCTATGTGCAGCACCTGGTCTCAACGCCGCGCTTGCCCTTCACAGCAACCTACTTTGGCTCGATCGGCTTGACGCTATATTTCTCTATCGGCCTGCACAGCACCATCTTGACTCTTGTCTCAGCTATCGCCCAGTTGGCGTGCCTTACATGGTATCTCGTGAGCTACTTCCCGCTGGGCACGACTGGCCTGCGATTTGCCACGACGTTCGGCGCCCAAAGAGCTACTGCGTGGATATCTAGCTAGGCCGACCTGTCCGTCAGTGTGGCTAGAAATTCTTGCTGCAGTCTTCGGCCTCTTAGCTGTGCGCCTTTATTGGAGTCACTATCATTCTTCTTCCCAGTCTCTATCTCATTTGACGGATATATTGTGATCACACTATGCACACGAGCCACTTGGCTTCTGTGTCACCTGCTTGATAGAACCGCACAAAATACACGCAAAATGACGAGAACGCTATGGACGTACTCCTGAGGGGATGGAAGATTAGCCAGTAACCAACGATGGACGACTATCTAGCGGTATATGCTCTGGCCTCTTTGTGTGATATGGCATGCCATGGTGCTCTCGCTGTAGCTTCCCACTGTTTCGTCGTCGGAGCAGGCCGAGACGCTGTATTTTTCATTGCAAAACATGTTGTCTTAGCAGTTGATATATCTTGTGCCCTGCTGTACATACTTTTGCTGCGTGTCGTGTCTATGTCAGGTTGGCTTTTGTAAGATGCCTACTTTTGCTCTCAAAACAAATTGCCGAAGTAAATACGGAGTATCTTACTGTGTCTTTCGCAGTATTACTCGCAGGCTGTATTGCCTATTTTGGGCTTTGTCATTTTGGCTTGTCTATGTCTACGGGGTAGTCCATACTGTTCAAGCCGCCTACAAAATGCCGCCAACAAAGAAAGGCCTGCCCAGTCAGTGCCCAGCCATGCTTCCTCTCCGTAAATTAAGCCAAACCCACTCATTCACTTTCCCGCTTAATACCGCCCAGCAGAGCCAGTCCCTTCCAACACTCAGCATCGACCCGAAGAAAATTTAGGGAAAAGTTTTACGCAAAACGCACACACAAATCTGTTGGGACATATACCTTCTGTTTTCCCTCGTCGGCCGGGTTGCTTTCACAACGACACCAGTTCGCGAGAAACGACTCTCGCTCTTCACACTCTCCTTCCTCGATTTTTTTTATCACGGCCGAAGGCCACAACTTCCTTGGTAGATCACGATTTACTTCACTGACTATCTTCCGACACTCCTTGCACGTCTTTCGTACAGCATTCCATAATTTTTTTTCAGATTTATTTCCGTTCGAAACGGCCGCAAAAATTTCGAGGCAAACGAATCTTTTCCCGAGGCAACCGCGTTCCAGCCTGTTCTCGCCTCTGCCACATTTTATCTTTTCCCAGTTCAACAGCATTCCAAAAGTTCGGATTTCGTCTCGCATCCTCAGGTCCCAGAATACCATCTCGATTGGCAACCAGAAACACGCTTCGAGCTCTCCTTCGAGCTCACCTTTGAGCTCACCAAAGGCGCCGCCTGTCTTCGACTAGATCCCGACAAGAGCTCTCTGCGCCACACTCGATCTCATCCTGCTCCCTTTGTTTGCTTCCCTGGAAACTCGGAATCACCGCAGCTTTCTCGCACTCGCACCTTGAGCTTTGTCGTCGGCTCGTCGAAACCGCCTCCGTGACGACTGACTCCTGCGCCGCGATCCGTCCTGAACCGCAAGGCAAGACAAAAACAACAGGTTCGCGCAACTCTTTGACGCTGGAAAGCGCCGAAATGTCGGTAGCAACCGGATTTCTATGCTGAAGGATCGGAAGACGGGCCCAGACCACACACTGGCTCGTGTCGTCACGAGATACCTCGCGCATGCTTCCTGTCCACCTCCATAAACGTATTGACGTTACTAACTGTTCTCCCGTCATAGGCGGACATTGTGCTAGTACCACCACCAGACACCGCCGTTCACCCGACACCTAGGACATTGCGAAAACCCCCAATTTTCTCTGGCGGACTGCCACCTCTGCTGGACGCGACGTCAAAACGCCAGTCAAAACCGCGTCGTTCCGAGCCAAGTTTTTCAGGGATTGCAAGAGCACTACTGGTGTGGCTTTGTCACTCTTCAACCATTACTCAATTCTACCCGTCACTTCTCCTCGAAAGAAGCTGTTTCCCTGAATTTGCACTTGGCGGCGCCGCCTGAGACGTATTCGACTGGAGACTCACAGAACAGCGGTTAGGTGTGAGGGTGGTGGACAATTTAGGCCTCCCGTTTGGTGTTGGAACTGTGTGGCTGAGAGCCCATCAACCTACGCGGGCGTCGTTGCTCTAATTCTCTCCCTGTTCTTGACCGTGCCGGTTTGACGATATACCGCCGTAACTCCAACCATGTCGGCACCGGGTTTCTCGTACGCCCAGGCTGCGCGTGGTCACGCAACTCCGCAACCTTCAACACCGAATGCATCCCTTCCAGTGCTTCAGGAGAAACCCGACGATATTGCTTCCGCTACCTCTTTACAAAACACAACCTCGCCTACTACCTCTCTGTCAGTCAACACGAGCAAGACACCCGCGAGGCGAGTCAAGATAGAAGTCAGCCCAAGTCCTCTTAAGGCTGGCTCAGACGTCTCGTCATCACCAGCTGCATCATCTATTGTTGCTGGCACTCTGGCCGATTCTACATCGATTTTTTCTCTTGACGAGTCGGCACTATATGCCATTCCAGGGCACAAGACAACACACGCTTCGAATTCCAATATGGCCTCTCCGTTGGCTAGCGACTCAGCGAGAACGGGAGGCCGGAAGACTAAGATGGCAAGCAAGGCTGGCGACAAAGACGGAGAGCAGTCTGGCCGTGGCGAGGACTCTGAGAAAGATAGCGAAGCCCCAAAGCTTGAGCTTGCCCCTGCGCCTCTCCCGGCGGTCAACGTCTGGAGTCAACGAATGCTTGAGCAGGCTACCAAGGTGAAGCAGAGTGAAATATCCAACCCTGCCAAGCCTACATCAGTGACGGCTGCAGCCGCCGCCACAGCCACTGCGCCCAACACCTCATCAAAGAATGGTACCAGAACCAAAGAAGGCAAAAAGTTTAGCGCTACTATCTCGGAGACCGACGTTGGTCTCAGCTCCATCAGCGTTTTTGGTGGTGTCAAGCCACAACCGAAGCGTGCCGTGGAAAGCACTCGTTCAGGGGGTGAACAATCGCGCCGAAATGGCTCCCGAGGAGCCAGATTGATAGACAAGGACGATAAAACTGCCGCTCCCGCCCGCGATTCTCTGCCTTCCGTGCACGATGCTGTGCTTTGGCCCACACCTGAGTCGGCCCTTGCCGAGGAATCAAAGCCCAAGTCATCAACGGAAAGCAAGGCAGACACAGTGGACAAGGATGGTCAAGAAGATGCCGGCGCTTTCAAGTCGCGTAAGAAGGGCTGGCTTCCACTGCCGTTTGTGCCCACTGTCAATTTTCAAACTCCTATACCGACCGTACGAGGCTCGAAAACGAAAACCAGTAACCGAGGCAACCGGGAACTATCATCAAAGGCTGGCCATAATGGCACTGCTGCCGCTAGTCCAGCGGCTGACAGGACGCCTTCCACGGCCACGCAGCCTTCTGAGACGGCCGACCCGGACAGCCGAGATGTTGCAAAGGAGGGCAACGGCGTTGTTTTGCCTTCCCGGCCTGGCACCCACTCCTCCGTTCCTCACAAGCGCTTTCCAACCGAGACATCCAACAGCCATTCCAGGGAGTCACGGAAACCTTCTACTGCAGCAATGCTTGACAACATAAAAGAAGTTGCAGGCGATCAGCAAGTGGTGAGTATTTCTGTTGTAGCCCACACTCATTTTTTTTACTTGCCGCCGCCTGTGAAGAGACATCACTAATCACTCATACTTCCGTGCTTATAGATGTCGGCCAAGACGGACGTTGACGTTGGCGACAAGAACAGCAGTGGTGTTGTCAACGGTGATATGAATGGGCAGCACCAGCACACAACGCACTCCGGCAATGGTGATCGCCGGCTGATTCTCTCGACGAAAAGCACAAGCTATCATTCCGCTTCTGGAAAAGAATCCAACTCATACGAACACAAGGACCAGCCAGGACAGTTACTGCGCGAGAGGGGAGATACAAGAGGCGATCGCGTTGGCCGCGGCAGTTTCCGCGCCGGCCGAGGCAGTAGTTCGGCGCAACACCAGCATCCGGGCCATTCTACGTATCAGCCCAACGGACAACGTGCTGCACCTCCAAATGCAGCCTACAGCTCCAATCCGACGGTTCTTCCTCCTACAACCACCCAGTTCAGTCCGCCATCTCTTCAATTTTCATATGGAAACGCTCATAACCCTCTGGGGTTGGGGTCCCGGAGCTCGTCTCGGAACCAGTTGCCGCCGCAGGCCCCGGTGTCCTATGGCAGTCGTTTGCAGAATGGAGCCGGAGCTAATCCGAGACTACAAGGTCATTCTCCGCATGGCGTACCAGGTGGATTTGGTGAATTTCAAGCCCAACCGTTCTCCTTTCCGACAGTCAACCAATATATGGGCTACGATGTCGTCCGTGGGTTGACTCTTCAGGTAGAATACTATTTCTCCCTGGACAACCTATGCAAGGATGTCTTTCTTCGGAAGAAGATGAATGACCAGGGATTTGTGCCGCTGCTTGTTGTCTCAAATTTCAAGAGGATGGCCGAGCTTGCGCCTTCTCTTGAATTTATTCAGGCAGCGTGCGAGCAGTCTGAACATCTGGATTACATTGTCGACCAGGATCAAACTGAATGGATCCGTTCTCGCTTCCTTTGGAGTGGCTTTGTGCTGCCCTCGGAAGAGAGAGACGAAGAAGCGCGAAAACCTGGTCCTGATTTGAGGAACGTCCTGTTTCGGTCGGCTCACCATCGACCTCACCAGGCGTTTTTTCAAAATATGATGGCTAGCGGCTTCCTGTCCTCCATGCCACAGCAGGCGCCATCGTCTGTTTATCCGATTAACGGAAACGACTTTGCGTACCCTAACTATGACAACGGACTTCATACCAACTACGCCACAACTGCGGTTGGTAGTCCCGATTTGAATGGACAAGTACACAGTCAACTTTCTGCCGCCGTTCCAGATTTCTCCCCAGGTACACACGGTGGTGCGCCAACCACGCTGGAAGACTACCAGACGTACCCGGACGAGCAGGTCGAAAAACTGGTTGTGCTGGTTGGCTCTGATTTCGAATCAGCAGCTGCTGAAAATATGGATGGAATGCCGAAGACTAGCAATTTGCAGTCGCTCAAACAGCCGCAGGCAAACGGAGCGAAGCCAAACGGGACAAGGTAGGTTTCAAATCCATGCACAGCGACCGATGAGTTACTTGTGGCGCTCTTGGTAATAACACGTTCTGCAGCGGGAAAGACAACAAGACGAATGTTGCCCATGATGATCAAGGCTCGCTCGACAAAGTTTCACTGCTTGATACACAAAGACCGCCCCTACAAGGCGCCGGCCGGAAAGTTGGGGAAGAGCCATACCCTGAGCTGCGAGCAAAGGCCCTCAAACAACGAGGGTTGGCCAAACCGGGCGACATTCCTGCTGCCATGAGGCGCCTGTACCTTTTCTGGTCGCACTGTCTCCCTGACAAGTTCAATGTGCGCATGTACGAGGATTTTCGAACATTTGCGCTGGAAGACGTTCGTCATGCTACTACGAACGACTTTGGGTTGAAATGCCTTCTTCGCTACTATAACCAAGTCCTGTTCAGCTCAAACGACCCGCGGCCATACCCAGCCGTCTTCATTCCCCACCACCTCGAGGCAAAGCAGCTCTCTGTCGCCAAAGACGAGAGCCAGCGGTGAAGCAGGCTTTGAAACACAACACTGTTGAGCCAGAGGTCAGAGATGCTCGGTGGTGTTCGCAGTGCGGAGGGCGTGAATGGCGTTCCCTAGGGTGACGACACTGCTTTTTGTGCGGCAACTTTGAGTACCAGACCATTGCAGTGGCTTCGCCTCGTCGTTAAGCAATCTTTCAAATCTCGCCGTCGGCTATGTGGACCATGAAGATGTCTGGAATCTGCTCGGGCGTTCGCGTGAGCTAATATTTCGGCATTGGCAGCTCCCCATGTCACGATCTATTCCCTCATGCTCTCCTGTGACTTGGCCTTCTCGGCCAGCTTCTGGGAGCTTTGGGATCTGTCAGATTTGCCATTACAATCGCTGGTGTTTTCCTTGGTCATTATTTTTGAACGCAACAAGTGCCGACTAGACTCTCATTGTTGGTGCTGTCGATGTCTATTCAAGCAAGGGTCGCGACTGGTTATGCATTAGTAGTGGTCATCGATTTATCACGTTGGTCAACCATACCATTTGGGCCTCGATTTGCGCTCTCGCCACAAGTTGTCACCCTCAAGAGACCAATCCCGCGTGTGGTCAGCCAGTCGCCAACGGTGGGACAAGGAGGAAACAAATCGTGACGGGCATGCAGATTGCGTTGCGTGTTTTGTACATGTACGGTCTCGAATCATTTGTTTGTCATACTGTAAGTCGGCTAGCCAAAGAAAGAGTCAACCGTGGAGGGAAGTCATAATCGGGGCCGTGACAAGGGAACAGGATGATTTTCTTCTATACAAAAAAGACGACAATCTCTGCTTTTCTCTTTTCCTTTTCATAGAGCTTCTCGGTGTAGTCATTCTCCTTTGTGTACTATCAATAGGCCACGGTCGCTCCAGATAGGTAGGTAGGTATTTACCCACCACCTACCTAAGGAGAAGAACTCGCATATTAAATCAGACTTTGTATTAATCTCAATCTACTAGGATCAAGTCACGAACATCCCATTAAGCAAGCATAGACATGCACTGCGTCCTACCAGAAAATAACCGGTGCACTATTGCGCCTACAGGATAGCGGCCAGTCCCACAGCCATGGCAGCCAGTCCCAGGCCTGCACGATGCTGGGTTCCGGCGGTGGGGGCTGCGGCATTGCTTGAGCCCGAGGTCGTGTGGGACGAGGGCGTTGACAAAGAGGACGTGAAGCTGGTCGTGACAGTGCTACCAAGGCTGTTCGTAGTCGTGGTCACGACGAGAGTCTCGCCGGAGGTCGTTGCCGGGGAACTGGGCACAGACACCGTCTGCGTCGCAGCATATCGAAGAGTCGACACCGCGGCCTCGAGGGCGGCGACATTACTGCTGAAGTACGGCGGCACGGCGGAAGAGAACCATGCAGGCGGCTGTGGCGCCAAGATGGCCGAGAGAAACAAAGAGCTTGGGTCGCCGGTGACAGACGCAGCGGACGCAGCAGCGGCCACGGATGCAGTTAGCAAGGTGTAGGCCGACTGCGGAACGTAGACTGAAACGAGAGAGGCGGCCTCAGAGACTAGCACAGGACTGTCGTCGCTGCAGAACAGAAAGCATCAGATCACCAGGCAACTATTTGTTTGATAAAGATAGGGCGTCCTGTAGCCTTACCGGGCGGCGCGGATCTCCCCGGCCAGCACATGGGGCTTGGAGACCCCAACCAGGAGCAGTGCGAGGCCGGCGGGACGCATACTCGGAAAAGGTCAAGCGAGAACTTGTGGCCTTGCCAAGGTGATCGCCCTACTTGTCTGGTGCGTGGCTTGAAACGATGTGAGAGGGAGGAGAAGCACAGGGCTGGTAGTGAGCTTCGACTGGGACCCAAGGAGGAAAAAGCGTAGTGCGGAAGCAGGGTTGGCAGATGAGGAGCAGAGGGGAGGCCGAGCTTTAAAGCAGACGAGAAGGGCAGACATGACACCAAGACAGGACGGAAATCGGGAAGAAGGCAAAGACATGAGAGCAAAGGCTCGAAGTTTCCACGACATACTTACTGTACATAACGCAACCGGCGAGAGCATCCAACCGTAGGCTGGCACTAGCTCGCACAGGATGGCACCAAGTTGTGGCCGGGTGGGCAGAGTGCCATTGCCGGTCCAGCGCACACGACGACGAGAGACGAACGACGAGGCGATGATGTGTAACGACAGCGCTGGGATTTGAGCCAGAGGCTACAGCACTGTCCAGTGCTCGGTCGCAGTAGCCTTTGTGTTGCGTGTGTTGCGTGTGTTGCGTGTGTTGCGTGTATTCTGTGTGTTCTGTGTATTCTGTGTGTTCTGTGTGTTCTGTGTGTTCTGTGTGCTCTGTTTGCTCTGTACGTCCTGTACATCCTGTGTGCTCTCTGTGCTCTGTGTGCTCTCTGTGTTCTGTTCTGCGTGTCACTCTTTGTGCTCGTCCACCTGCAACCCTGCGCGCGCATCATCATCCCCGTGCTTCATTCGTCCAATCTGCGGTGCAAGGTACACCAGCTACAGAGTGGCATCATCAGCAGTAGACATAGCACAGGCACGGCAGAGAGAAATGAAAGGGGTTGCCGTGACTGTGGCGTACACATGGCCGGCTCTTCTGCTGTGTTTCTCGGCCGGATGCGACACCGAGGAGGAGCAGGAAACGTATGTATGGCCAGACGAAGCGAGGCGTTATCACGCGTAATCATGTAGAGGAAAAAGGCTGCGGAGATGATGGATGAAGCCTCTGGAGGGGTTAGGGAAAGCGTGTGTTCCGGAGTATGGCTCTTGCGGCCTGGCATTATTTGGTATTCGCCTGACCAATTGTAAGACACAAACAGACCTTGCAGATACCTTGCAAAGTACTCCGCACCAGAATCTTGAGTTCCTACGATACCTCTATTCTACGGAACGGATGACGTGGACTCGTCAGTTTGCGTTGCAGCATGCCAGCCCGAGATAGCCTCTTAGTAGTAAGTTACGTCATCGTGCGCATGCCGCCTCCCATTGGTCGCTAGACAGGGGCTGGTTCCAGCGGCCTCCTACCGCCCAAGGGCACTGCCCAGCTGCCACTTAAGTACGAGTAGTCTACGGAGTAAGATACGGACTACGGAGTAAGCATACCTACCAGGTATTGGAGAGATAGGTACCTTCGGTATCATACGAGTACGGAGTATATACTTGTAGGTACGAGTACAGTATCTACTCTGTCAACATAGTTCTGGCGCGTGGGAATTCAACGCCTAGCATTTGGCCTTTCGCCCAACGTCGGGCGGTCCGCTGGTGCCCGTTTGGCGTCCGTTAGCTTCGTGTTGGACGCTGTTCCGCATATCAACAGAGCCGATCCCTCCAGTCAAAGCTCTGAAACGAGAGGCCTGCGACTCTTCCCCCCCTGTTTGTTGGCTGCCACGCCACTTCTCCAGCGAAGTCCTGCATGCTTACCGCCACACCCATACAGAGTATAACACAAGCCCCGCCCCCTTCGCGACCCCGCGCCAACCCCCTCCTCTCCTACACCTAAACATTGCTTTATCGAACATCACAACTCGGTGCTCATCGACTGTCTTTCTTGACTCTATTGCCTGCTATTGTCTGCCTGATTCGTCCGACATCCTCTTTGCCCCCCTTGCTTTCTCTCTCCATTTTTTATCTCCTTTCTCATCACTCCGGAACTCACTGCGACCGTCGGTTTCTTCACCAGCTCTGCTCCAGACTGCACTGAATCCGTCGACAGGAAACGCAGAGCGCTACTTTACGTATCGTGCCATGTCCTCGTACGAAAACTACGAAGACGCCCGCACCGACTATACGTCGGGGCGCTACCACGATGATCGTCGCTACCAGCGCGACCCTCGCTACGCCGAATCCCGCGACGCCTACTCCAAGACACACACTACCTCACGCGACCTCGTCCCTCGGACGCGTAATGAAAGTGACTTGTCTGTTGAAGAGATCCACCGTGAGTTCCCGCCGCCAACATACACGAGGGACGCATATCGCGATTACGGCGACGACCGCTATTCGCGTTCCGGGAAAGACCGCGCCTACAGCCGCGACTTCGACCGACACGAGGGCAAGAAGCCCCGCAGTGCCGTCTACTACGAGGAAGAGAAAAAGCGACGCCGTGTGCTCAGCAACCAAGAGAAGATCTTAGCCGCCGTCATCGGCGGCGCGCTTGCAGTTGGAGGCAAAGAGCTCTACGACCGCCGTGAGGCGCGTCAAGATGGCCACACGATTCACCGCAATGCTCTAAGCTCTGCTGCTCTCGGGGCGGCCGGCGCCCTGGCCGCTTACCAAGGTGCTGACCTGTACAATAAGCATGCCGGCAAGGAGGAGAAGAAGGCGCTGGTCGTGCAAAGGGGTCATGATGGCCGTGGCGGTGATGCCTACAGCGACGACGACAGCGACGCCAGCCCCAATGAAAAAAAAGGTCACAAGAATTTCCTTGAGAATGCCCTCGCCGCTGCCGGCCTCGGTGGCGCTGTCAGTGCCCTCCGGGGTGAAGGCGGCTCCGGTGACCGACACTCGGACACCCGTAGCCGTCGCGGTGACAGCCGATCTCGGTCTCGGTCTCACTCCCGCTCCGGGTCTCGCTCGCGCGGCAAAAGTGGCGCTATCAACAAAATGCAAAAGGCCGCAATGGCATCTCTCATTGCTGGTGCGACTGAAGCCTTCCGCATTGCAAAGGAGCCGGGGGGGTGGAAAGGCGAAAAGGCTCGGCGTGTCTTCACAGCCGCCGCCGGAGCGGCCACCATTGATGCTGCGCAGGATGATAAGCACAGCAAGCTCGGCATTGCCGAGTCTGTGATAGGCGGTCTGTTGTCGAATCGCCTTGTCAATGGGTCGCGGAGAAATATCGAGGAGGACAAGCGCACTGGCCGGAGCCGCTCACGCTCCCGCGCTCGTTCTGATGCCGGTGGGGGCGCCGTCAAAGGGCTGGCTGCACTGGCCACCGCTGGCCTGGGCGCTCTTGGAGCCAAAAAAATCGTTGAGAGTCGCTCCCGTTCGCGCCGCCGCGGCAGTGTCGATTCGTACGACGATCGCACTCGGTCGCCCGACCAGCCTCGCAGAAGCCGGAGCCGGAGTGTGGTCGATACCGCCCGCCGAAGCTTGGCGAAGCTCGGCCTCGGAAACGATCCGGAAACATCAGACCGCGACCGCGATGTGTCACCCCGTCGCAAGTCAGGCTCCTCTCGCAACCACCGCTACCGGGATTCGGATAACAGCTACGATGGCGACGCTTCCGATCGCCATCGTAGTGGTGGTGGAGATCGCGACCGTGACCGCGACCACGACCGCAGCTCACACCGAAACTCCACTCGTGGTGGAAAAGAAGATTACGACGCAGATGCACGCCGTGATCGCAGACGACATGGCTCCGGAACCCACCGAAAGGGCGGATCAAGCGCTAGCTCCGATTCCGACCTTGGCAGCTCGTCTGAAGACGAAAAGAGAGAAAAGAAAATCAAAGGTAAGCAAATTATCACAACGGGTCTGGCCGCAGTCGCGACGATCCACGCGGCGCACAACGTGTATCAGAGCATTGGGAAGCGGCGCTCGCGCATGAAAGCTGTGCAGGAGGGCCGGCTGTCACCAGAAGAAGCAAAAAAACTCAAGCAACGTGCCTTGTTGCAGGACGCAGCGTCTATCGGCTTTGCGGCCTTGGGTATCAAAAGCGCTTTTTCGGAAATGAAGGAAGTGCGCGAAGTGAATCACGAAGCAAAAGCATGGCGGGAAGAAAGAGTTAGACGCCACCAACGACGCCTCGAACGCCAGATGAGGTCACTATCCAGCGGCGGCGGAAGTCATGACAGCGGCACCGACACAAGGCCGGATCGCGCCGGCAGCAGGCCGTACTATGGAGACGGAAACCCCTATGCGGCTCTACCAGCTCCTCCCGTCGGCAGCGGAGGAGGCGGCCACGAAAGGGACGTTCGACGCTAAGGCACTCATGGAATCAATCAATACACGCGCGTATGGTCCACAAAGACCAAGCCGACCGACCCTTGCTTCCCGCAATACGCCGGGCCTTCGTTGGCCCTTCCAACTGATGCATCGAACTCCGCAACCTTTCTATCATTCGTTCACACGCGTTGAAGGCGCACGACCCAAGGACATTGTGTCTGGCAACTCGGGCACAGCCCATGTGCACGGCATGCGAAAATGTTGTCGAAAAGCTCTTTTATATCCGGCTGGTGCACGACGCTTGCGCTTGATAAAGTCTTGATACAAGAGGTGAATCGAATTCTCGTCACCTGCAGCAATGATGCACTGCCACTCAGGATGCCGGGCCTCTAATAAAAAAGCGAAAATCACGGAGAATCACGAGAGGATTGAGCATAACAATCGAAGATCGCCCGGCCAGCGCGTCTTTGACAATAGCAGCAGAACTTGCGCACTCAACCACACACACTAACATGCGGGAGGGTGGCCAGACCGTGACGTCTCTGTTTGTCAATATTTCCAGGACAATATCACTGATTTCTCTCGTTTCTGTGACAGGTGGGCGACACCGCCATTAGAAGGATCCCTCGGCGGGCCTTTTTTTCAATCTACCCCCTTCTGGCGAGACATCGTGTTGGATGCCGGCCTGCATGGCGGCATAGCGGCAGGGGGGTGAGAGCGATCGGAGGATCGAGTGGACGCAGTGGTATTATATCGGCTATTTGTCGTGTCGGTGTCGAGTGAGTGATGGGATGCGGAATCTCGTTTTCTTTCGTCATGGTTTGAAGATCTTTGCTTTGCCTCCCTTGACTGTTTTCGATCTCTTGTTTCTTATTTCATGATTATTCTGCCCTTTTCTATCCTACCTACAATGTATTTCAGTATCAGTACCTACCTACCTAGGTACCTATTCGCTTAAAACCCCGATCGCTACAAGAGAATGCCATTCGTACTATCTCGTGACTGCCGTTCACTTGGACTTGGATCGACGCATTTCAGGCCGCGCAGGTGTCTGAATACGGCCCCCGGCACACTTTGGGAAGTTGTTGCAAAAGTTGACGCTCTCACGTTGCAAGCTCCGCAGTAGATTAGGTACTTTCTGGTAGTATCTTACACGGCCAGCTCCGCGATCCTAGCGATCTGCACCATCAACACCGTCATCGCCACTACTGCCAGCATCCCCAGTGTTTGACGGCTCCGGCTTGGCACCCGTTGCAACACTTCCACCTGTCTTCTTCCAGGCCTGGGCCATGGCCAACAAATTGAGCTGGCTCTGAGCCTGCTTATCGTCAGCCGGGAATACGTAGTCGACATACTCCTCCCACGTGCCGTCCTCTAGGCGGCGCTTCTTCCTGGTCCTCCGTGGCATCTGCTTTTGGATTTTGGCCACATCCTCCTCTGAGCCATGCGTCTTTTCAAAGGCCAGCCAAGCATTCAGCAGCGCAACACGCTCCGCTTTCAGCTCCTTGTCGCGGAAACTAGCGTGTGCACGCTCGAAGATGTTGCGCGCCCGAGTCTTTGCTTCTGCACTGATCGCAGCCTCGCTGTCTTCTGGTACATCATCGCCCACCGTGTCGCTGCTGCTGTCGCCGTCGCCATCGCCTTCCGGGATGTTGATCTCAAACTGGGCATAGCTGATCCACACCTTCGGATGGTCGGTGCGCTCTAGCAGCCGTTCATACAGCTCCCGCGTCCGTTCATATTCGCCCTCCTCCTCCTCGAAGTCGATGTAGGCCTTCCAGAGCACCTCGGGCATGTCAAGCACTGGTTGATTGATGCCAATGTCGAAGATGGCACGGGCTCGGTCTAAGTCGTCCAAACCACGTTCCAGCTCCGCCCACTGGATCCACGTACTGCAATTGGCAGGGTTGAAAACAATGTGCTTCTCGTAGAGAGTGCGGCAGCGCTGAAACTCAAACAGCTTCTTTTCCAGTTCGATGTATCCTTTGAACAGCTTGTCCTTTGGCGCCATGCCGATGGCGCGGCCAAGCGTTTTCCTTGTTGCGGAAAGATTCCCCTGGCGCACTTCAAAGTATGCTTTTTGTAGCCATACCTTTGCGAAAGTGAATATCTTGTGCGGGATTAGACTCAGACAAGTGTCATAAATCTGTCGTGCCCGTTCTGGATTTTTGGCATCCGTTTCTTCCCATAAAGCGTAGAAGATCCAGAGAAAAATATATCGTCTCCAGAGCCGCTTTTCCGGCGCGGGCGGAATCTGCGCAACAGCCTTCTCGTAAACATCTCGGATGCGGCTAGCATCGCCTGTTGTTTCTTCTAGGCGCGCCCAGTCAAACCAGACGTCGTAGTTCTTTGGGTTTTCCTTCACCTGCTCTTCGTATTGCCTCCGCCTCTTGGACAGTACAATGTCCTCAACGCCCTCCCGATCGCCAAACTGCTTCTCAAACGTTGTGTAATCCTTGTGCAAGAGCATAGACCGGGCACGGGGCAGGTTGTCCAGCCCAAACTTATAGATAGTGCGCGCACGGTCGTACTCATTGAGCTTTGCTTCGAACCGTGCGTAGTTGATAAACAGCTTCTCATCGACAAAGTCATCCCCGAGCGACTCCACGGCCGCCTGAAAAACTTCGCGAACAGAGTCGCTGGTACCGAATTCCTCTTCAAACTTGGCCCACTTGATCCATGTCCGTGGATAGGGGTGAACAATCGTGTAGGATCGAAAGATGTCTCGTGCGCGGTCAAACTCGTTGTACCGTTTCTCGAGTCGAATATATGCATTCCAAACTTCCTCCGCGGGTTCCCATTTTAGCCAGCGGTCAAAGATCTGTCGTGTTCCCGATACATTGCCGAGCATTTCTTCGCTAACACCAAGTCAGTGACAACATATCTACAGCACAATTTGATCGAGTGTAACGTAGAGGGGGATGAGAGGGATGTGTTCAACTTACACATAGAGATATTTATACCATAGTTTATCTACCCGCGGTAAATGGGTGACAGCTCTATCCAGCAAGTTCCGAGCATGGGCGATATTCCGATTTTTGATTTCCGCTTCAACGTCTAGTGGCAAAGGTCAGTATCGGCATAATGAAAACAGTAAGAGGTGGCCAATAACCAAAAAAAACTCAAAAAGATACTTACACTTGATCCATAGCGGCACACAATTTGGGAGCACGTCAAGGGCACGTTCAAACACAGATCTTGCGCGAGCCAGCTCCTTCTGCTCCAGCTCGAACTGCGCATATTGCGCCCATGGCTTTAGACTTGTCCTCGAGCGGCGGACATAGTCTTCGTACTCGCGGCGCTTTCGGCCCTGGTACTCGTGAAGCTCTTCGAGATCGGCAAATCGAGTGGTGGGTGCCTGAAGTGGCACTTCCTGGCGGTCAACAGCTTCACGCAGTAGCTGTTCAGCGGATATCTGGAAAGAACAACGTCAGCCAACTTGCCAGGCGATGAAGACGAAGAGTAGTACGATTCTCTGCATGTACGAACCTGTACCGGCGCAGCCGCCTTGTTCTTGACTCTAGGGGGTCCGCGGGACTCCATCCTAATGGCCGCGATTGGAGTAAAGTCAATGCTTCGCGTTTTGCAGACGCGTTGTCAACGACCGACGTATGTACTCCGTGATGGGAGAATTTGCTCGAGTGGATCTGCGAGGTGCTGTGTTGGTGCTGTTTGGGTGTCACATGACACCTGTGATTACATAACACGGACAAGGTAACATAACGCTCCACTCTTATTGGAAGTCGCGTTCTTTTTTGGGCGAGGAGCGAGATACAGACAGCCGGCCAGCAACGACAACCTGTAGTTGCGCCGATTATTTCAAGTATCTACAACGCCATTAAACTACCTACTCACCTTTGCCCAAGAATCTTACTCCCATTCTTTTGACTTCTCCCCACGCATACCCGGCGCCACACTTCATCGACAATGTCAACACTGGCTGACGAGCTACTCCAAGACTTCGAGGACTCTGGGTCGGACACCACAAACCATGTCGAGGACGATGGAGAAGACGACACCGCGGCTCTTATGGGCCTTGACGGCCGGGATGTCCCTATGGACGACACAGATCTCTACAGCTCGGACGAAGACGACGCGATGGGCGAGGTAGACTACAATGGCTCTGGTGTTGCAAATGGAAGGGCCATAAAGCTCCAGAAGCTGCCAGATCTACGGTCAGCCTCAAGTCTTGTCAAAACGCTCGATGCCGCAATAGAGGTTAGTGCTGCATCATTTGCTTGTGCCTGCCACCGTTCCGATCGCGGGACATATTCTTCTGGCAATGATTGTGTTTTTCTCTTTACCCCTTCGCGCGAAGGAACAGCAACGCTGACGTGTCTGGACGACACCTTCCAGAAAATCAAATTTTATCAAGCACAGCCGAGCGACAGGCGAAACGAACACGTAGGGAACGTCGAAGAGCACCCGGAATATCACCTTTTGACCCAGGCGAATAGCCTATCTACATTGATTGACAGCGAAGTGGTTCTCGTGCATAAGTGGATTCGAGACCACTACTCGGTGCGGTTTCCAGAGCTGGAAACGTTGGTCACAAACCCTCTGGAATACGCAAAGACGGCAGCGATCCTTGGTAATGGGCCTCTAGACTCGGACACCATGAGGAGGATTCCACAGTCGACCGCCAACCCGCTCGGTGTGTCTCTCGAATCGGTGCTCGACAAGCCAACGCTGATGATTGTGACAACCAGTGCAATCACGTCCAAGGGCGAACCCATGACACAAAGCAATCTCGATGGCGTGGTTGCAGCTTGCGAACTGATTGTCAAACTTGACACAGCCAAGAAAACCCTGACGGAGTACGTTCAATCACGGATGACGATTTTTGCTCCGAACTTGACGGCGCTCATCGGCTCGCTGACGGCCGCGCAACTGCTGAACACAGCTGGCGGCTTGACGGGCTTGTCCAACTCGCCCGCATGCAACATCGCGACTTGGGGCTCTAAGAAGGGTGCCAGCGTGAGCGCGCTTGCTACGAACGTCACGACGCGACAACAAGGGTACCTGTATCAGTCGCCCATCATCCGCCCAATACCCACAGACATGAAAAAGCAAGCGTTACGCATTGTGTCTGCGAAAGTGGTGTTGGCTGCACGAGTGGACCGGACACATTCTTCCCCAGATGGCCAAGCTGGCGAAGACCTTAAAGACCAATGTTTGGAGCGACTAGAAAAGTTGCAAGAGAAGCCTTTAAACAACGGCGCCAAAGCTCTGCCGGTCCCAGACAACAAGCTATCTCGAAAACGGGGCGGCCGGCGGGCCCGCCAGGCCAAAGCAGCAACAGCCGTGACAGACCTCCGCAAGGCTCAGAACCGGATGGCCTTTGGCAAGGAGGAGAAGGAGGTGGGCTATGGTCTTGGAGAGGAGACCGTAGGTCTTGGCATGATTGGAGCAGCGAGTGACGGGAAGGTGCGCTCGTTGCAGGTTGACCAGCGTACGCGAGCAAAACTCAGCGCAAAAAACAGGGGCTGGGGAGGTATTGCATCCGTGGCAGGTGGCGGCGCAGCCTCGTCGCTGCGAGGAGTTGGACAGGCAGCCGGCGGTTTGGACCTCCGAGGCAAGGGTCTACGAGCATCCGGTGTGGGCACAATGGACGGACATGGCGGCACAATGTCGTCACTGTCATTTACGCCTGTGCAGGGTCTCGAGCTGGTCGACCCGAGTGTACGTGCGGAGATGGGTCGAAAGAGAAAGGCAGAAGAAGACAGGTATTTCAAAGGAGGAACATTCACGCAGATTGGTGGAGGGGGGGTCGCGTTGTCGAATGGCAACAGCAACGGTGTGTTCAAAAAGCCCGCCCTACCGCCGGCAAAGCGACTTGATACTGGCGCATTGAAGTAGCCATAGCGAACAAAGACCAGGGGATAACAGCCACCTGCCAACCGGTGGTCGAAAGGAGAACATAGAAGGGAGCAAATAGAACCCGCAGCATAACCAACTCCGTATCAGGTTGCTAAAGGGGTGCAATCGTCTGGCCACCGCACAAGGAACTTTTGCCGCTGCGTCGTTAGAAAAGATCGATGCTATGTTTCCTTGTGCTTTATCCACACCGTAGCCTGTAGGTAGTGAAATAGATACACCCTTGCTGTCCAATATACTGAAATGCAAAGCTACCTACTCCGTACCATGCATGATAACACATCCTGTAACGCTTTTCTGTTGATAGTCTGCTTGCAATAAAGTACTCCGTACAATATGTCGACAAGGTAGCCATGCAGCTGTTGATCCGTGCCAAGCCCTGGCTACGAACTCCGGGACCTCTGGGCTCTCGACGAAGAAAAACTCCGGCCCACGATCACTGCGTAAGAAGCTAGGTAGTACGAAGTACCTACATACGGAGAACTCTATGCGGAGAAAAGAGCACATGTAACGGTGTATTGGAATGACCTCGAGGGAGCAGTCCATTGAAGGTACGCTACGCGGCTACCGTCTCTAGTGGACATCAAACTACTCGGGAGAGGTGGCACAGAAAGCCCTATTTCGCGAGAGGTACTTCCATACCAGGGCTCTAAATAGAAGGAAGATTTATCCTAGGGATAAGTTGTGTCCAGTATCAAAAGCCAGAGATCAACATGGAACCGAACAGGGGATGCATTTCATACAATGTGCGTGCTCCGTATTCAGGGAAGGAAACCCATCAGTAGCTTATGTTTGTACTGGGCATGAGAGCCCCCTGCCTTTATTAAGCGTGATCCTCACAGTATCGCATGCCTCCTGGATATCCCGATTTCTCGACATCTCACGAGCAGCCGGACATTTCCAAGTAATGAACAAGATGGAGACGGGAGGAGTGGTGCATCGAATTAGATAGATGGACAGAAGTTGGTCAACTTTTTTCGATCACAGCACAAATTTTCGATCGTATCAAAACATAGATGATGAGATGTGTCATGGCGGCGGGCAAAGGGCCTACTGCTGCCCCTGGGGTCGAGCCGTCTGGTCGGTTTTCGTAGGCGGTTCTAGGCGAGGCACTAATAAGAAGAAGGGTTATGGGAAGATACAGGTACTATGTACGCTTATTCTGTATGGTTGAGTACCTACACAAAACTGTGGTAGGAGTGCGCATGCCCGCTGACTCATCTGCTTATCCGCTAACAGAAAGGGTTACAACGTCTGACACTTCCCATCCCGGCGCATCGCCCGCTTCCTATTGGCCCAGGCCCAGCCGGGGCTCCGCGGTTTCCCCTCGCAAAGGTCATGACATCATCACTTGCATCCTAGATGCCAGCACCGACAGCGTCAACGCTACGGCGCCGCTACCTACCTGGCGGGAATCGATAACGGGCAAGCTTTTTTTCGATTCCTGATTCTCTGCCAGTTTGTGATCTTTCTGGCGTATGTATCCTCGACACCACTTGCTAGAGGAGATTGCCTTTCTTTCTGTCGCCTCTCGTCTTCCTACATGGAAGATACCCGTACTTCACACCTTTTTAGTGCCAGTTGGTGGTGGTCAGTTCCTTCTTCGCGATCGATCTCTCTGCAGACCCTGTTTTGGTCCCCGCCCTAATATCTTCCTGCCTTTCCTGGCAACTGTCTACTCGTACTCCGAGATCCACCCCAACGTCCCTCGCTGCTTGGGCCCTCGATGACATATTATATAGGTAGCTTGGTAGTTGTCTTGCGCAAACATATCCGGCTTCTCTGCTGATCTCTTCCCGTATTTTTAAATCTACGTCAATACATACGTCTCGTTTGCTCCTCAAAACGACCGCTCTCCTTCGACTTTCGTTGCACATCCAGCCACGGTCGTTCCAACAGGACCACAGCAGTCCATATGTTTTGCTGTCGTTGCGACAAGTGAGCTGTCCTCCTTCCGATCGTCGAAAGCTCGCTCAGACCCGTTCTACTCCTCGAAGCCACGTAAGCAGCTGCTCCGTCCTTCTCATGCCGACCTTCCCGACGCCCGGTAAGCAGCAACTCCGCGCCGCCGTCCTCCTCCTCACACCTTTCCCTGGCTGCGCTGCCGAGTGGCTGTTGTTCTCTCATTTTCATGTCTGCAACAGGTCCACATGGGATCTCAACACGATTACATGTGGCTTGTCCGTTTCCTCGCACTTATCCGCCATATCTCGATCAGGTCCTTTCTCTCCTCCTTCCTACCTCTCTCGTCGTTCTGTGATCTTCTCCCTACCTTTGTCCCTTTTTCTTCTCTGGATATATCTCGCCATGACTTTTTGTGATTTCTGGCCTTCCCCAATGCAGCTTTCGACATCCTTACCTTGAGTTTCCCCACTTGTCCTTGTCTTACATTCTTTTCGGTCGGCGCTGGCCGTTTGCGCAATTCAAGACAATGGTCGTAATAATCGTCGGTCGCTGACAAGCCCAGACATAAAGCCCTGACTGTCGAGGAACGCCTACCCAAGGCTTATACGCTCACATCCAGCCAGAACCTGGGAAACTACAAGCAGCAGCCCCTGACAAATGCTTCGTTCTCCGTATATCTCACCGTCCTGCCTTGGCCGCCTCGTTTTGCCTCTTGCCCTGAACATCTCTACTCGGTTTGCAGACACTGCATGCTTCCTCATCGACCCCTTCAGTGACTTGTTCATATTCTCGCACGCCAGCACTCCTCGGCATCAGCCACTCTATTTACCCTGCCTCCAGCTTCTACCGCGATAGACCATCGCCATGGAAGGGCTCAATGCTTCAGGACGCAGAGTGTCCCTTCTGGCTGACGACCAGGCTGCCAACCATTCCATATTCCATTCCTATCCAAATTACTCTACTACCGCCGCCGCTTCAACACCCTCACTCTTTTCCAGCGCCCCGGAGCTTTCTAGGTCCTGGTCGTTTGATTCGCAGACCAGCGATGGCTTAACCACCCCCCTCACACCCGAGTCGGCACAACACGAGCACGGTGCCGGCTACGCCGCACCTGGTCTGCACTCTCCTTTTCTATACCATTCGGACGAGGGACAGTCACAGCTGGACGCCATGGAAGAAGCGTGTACGAATGGGTCCGGGATATATTCGTTGCCTTACTCCTCAACACCGGCCGAGAGGGAAGCTGCACCGGATCGGAAGGGGAAGAGATACCCCTGTCGACTAGCCAGCCAGTTCAACTGCGACAAGACCTTCACCACGTCTGGACACGCATCGAGGCACGCCAAAATCCACTTTGCCGTCAAGACGGTTCCGTGCACGTTCAAGGGCTGCCCGAAAATGTTCACGCGCACAGACAACATGAAGCAGCATCTCGAGACTCACTTCAAGCGGATGAGCGACAGGCCAGGCCGGGTTGGCTCCAATGGCCATGCGTCTGGCCCGTCAAATAGCCGCATGTCTCGAGAAGACAGCGAGACACGAACCTCCTACCGTGACCCCTCGCCGCCGGTACTCGAGGACGAGGAGTACGCGTTGCAGGTTAAATCCTATGACCATGCTCAACTCTCATACTCAGCGGCTAGCATAGATAGCTTATCTCTAGCCACCCTGGCCAACGCGGCTCGGCAGGTTGAGGAAATGTGAGATGCAGATGGGCTTCATGACCAGCATCTATGCTGTCTGGTCCTGGTCTGACCTCATCATACTGGCGCAGTGTATTGCAGTCAAGTTCTGGCCCTCGCATTTCTAGCCTTTGTTTTGTTGTCCCACTGCTCCCCCGACTGTGCTCTAACATTCTTGGGTGGGTGCAAGTTGCAATCTTCGGTGCGATGGCGTTCTGAAGGGAGATTCTGTTTGCTGCGGGTTTTCCTCCCGTTCTTTCTTACGATTGGAAAAAGATCTTTATTTTAGACGCGAGTATCTACGTTCACGTTTGTTTTTGGCGTCCTCTGTATGTCTTTCTAAGTACACGGGCGGAGGCATTTCGATCAACTGTTTTCTGGACCATTAGTAGGGTGTACTCGTCAACAAGAAACATATCGAGTAGATTACTATCGAAGCAAGGGTTATTGTGCTGCTTCAGGAACGACATTGTCGCCGCAGGGTGATCGGTCATCTTCTTGATCGCGTGAGTTTGCGCTTACACAGACTGAGGTGTCTCAACGTCTCACGAAGCGGATTGGTTGTTTCCAGTCCATAGATCCTTGTTTTCCGCACTCTCACGCGCCATCTCCAGCTGCTCGTCTGTCCGGCATATAAGCACTCGATGTGCCGCTTCTTTGCCGGTGATATCAACAACAACCTCGCTGGCAGGACTGCCGTTGGCAGCAGCCTCGATGGAGAAACCTAGGCAGCTGCACTGCTCAATGATAGCAGCACGCAGGCGATCACTATGCTCACCGATTCCACCGGCGAAGACAAGGGCATCGACCTGGCCGCAAAGAGTGACATAGTAGGAGCCGATGAAGCCACAGACACGGTCGACAAAGAGATCAAAAGCCAGACGGTGTGAGGGCTTGTCGGAGGTAGCTATCTCGCCGAAGTTTGTTGTGCCGGTCAAAGACTTCCAGCCTGACTCCCTGTTGAGAATCTCTTCGGCGCGCGAGATATGTAGATCGTTTGTTGATCCTGGCGACAGACGGCCTACATCCGATGCGTAGTGGAAGACAAGACTGGACGAGCTGTTAGATAAGGACAGAGGGAGAGAGGGAGAGAGGGAGAGAGAGAGAGAGAGGGAGAGAGGGAGAGAGAGAGAGAGAGAGAGAGAGGGAGAGAGAGAGTGAAAGATGGGAGGGACAGTTACCTCGGGTCCACGCTACCACTCCGTGTTGCACCGGGCAGGCCAGCCAACGGCGTCAGGCCCATACTGGTGTCCCAGCTGTGGCCGCCCTTGATGGCACATGCGGAGGCTCCGCTGCCCAGATGCAGGGCAATCAAATTGGTCTGATCGGCTGGCTTGCCGAGGAAGTCGGCGACGGTGCGGGTGATGAAGGCGTAGCTGAGGCCGTGGAAGCCGTACTTGCGCAGCATGTTGCTCTTTGCAATAGCCGGGTTGATAGGATAGGTGCTGATGTGGGGGGGTATCGTGGTGTGGAACTGCGAATCGAAGCAGGCGACATTCGTGGCGCGCGGCAACTGGCGCAGGCAAGAGCGCACGATTTCTAGTGCTTTTGCATTGTGAAGAGGGGCCAGGTCGTTGAGCTTTTCAAGGTGCTCATAGGTTTCGCCGATGACAATCTGCGGTGCCTCGTAGTCGCCACCGTGGACAATGCGGTGGGCTACAATGGCAATGTCGTTGTGGTTGCTGATTTCGGCGAGACCCTGGTCGTCCACGAAGAGCTGCAACAAAAAAGCGAAGGCGTCGTCCTGGCTCTCGATCTTGGCGTCGGTCTTGGCCTTGCTGACCGGCTCGGACTTGCGGATGGTGGTGCCGCCGCAGCTATAGTCCACAACTGGCGGTGGCGCGGTCAGGCCGCTTACCTGGGCCTCGGCCAGCTGGCGCGGCGGGGCACGGTAGCTGGCAACGGTGTAGACGGAGATCTTGACGGAAGAGGAACCGGCGTTGACAGAGAGGACAATGGTCATTTTGAAGGGTGGCGAGGGGGTTACTTGCTAGTGAGATGACGGCAAGGAGCGGTTTTTGATAGCACTCTGGATGCTTACCGTGGCTCAGGGGACACGGCTGCAAACAAGCACTAGGTGGGAAGTCAGGGGTTCTCAGGCATGAATACAGCCGCACCAGTGAGATATACGCATTGGCATAGTCGTGATGCGGGATATGATGAAGCTCAAGGGGCTCGCGGGGTGAGTGGTCTGATGGCACTGCAAATGACGTAGTGTGGTTTTTATCTTAGGTAGCTCGCGCGCAAATTTTGCGGTGGGAGTACATTCCCATTCTGGGTGACCCACCTGCCTGCGAAAGCGTATGTCAATACCACCTAGGTAGGTAGGTACCTAGGTACCTAGGTAGGTAGGTGCAACCACGGAGCACAGAACAACATCAGCCAACAATATCAAACGATGCACCATGCCAGCTCGTCGATGACTGGCCTAGGTAGTTACTCGGACCTGCTCCTCGAAGGCCGCACGCCTGCCCGGCGGCGCGCTTGCAGACTATCCTCGTGTTGTTCTCCATCAATTACCTCAAACGCTTTTTCAATAGAGACGGCCATCGGTGGGCCGTCTTCTTCATCTGGTTTCTTCCCCTTCGTCATCACCGGCGACGTCTGCTATGCCGTCGGCTAGACACTGGCTGAGCCTGCTACGCACCGACTGCGCCGGCCATACACTGCCTGCGCCAGCCACCATATCTCTGTTTTTCTTTGCTACCTAGTTCTCAGTTTTAAAATACTTGCTTAGCCTGTTCGCTGTTCGCTCGCGGCAGATGGTTGACTTATCGAGTATGTATCTGTGGCCAAAATCGCGTTTTCTTTTTATAATACGCTTCCGGCCGTATGTTTCGTTGTGCCCATTCCGAGCTCAGATGACTGTTACTAGCGAATAACTGCTCAAACCAAGACAACGGTGGCAGAGCCCAGGCAGAGAGAGGACTAGACGACGACGGCACTCTAAAAGCTACATTACCCATCACCTAACACCGTCGACTATTCCCGAATCAACACTGGTTCCGTCGTCGCTAGCCGATGCTGCGTCCGACTCTGTCTGGCTGGTATGGATTGGCCCGCGCGACACGGAAAGGCGCTCGCCGATTTTTTCGCCTTCGACAACAGTGCTCATGCCATTTCGAATTCCGTCCGTCAGGACACAGTTTTCTTCTCGTCCCTCTGGCCCAGGAGCATTGGCTTGTTCTAGGACCTCCCGCAGTGTCCGTCCACTGTCGTCCATGGCAGCCAGGAACCGAGCCAGCTCCTTGCACAGCTCCCAGTCACCCTCATGCATGGCTTGTCGCAGTAGCCGCACGCCCTGTTCACTTGCTGTCGCCAGTTCGTCAAAAGTGTGCAGGATGAGCAAATACCCGCCCGCTGTCTTGAGGTTGCCTCGGAGGAGGGACTCTTCAAACAGCTCCTGCGGCGGCGGCAAGTATGCAAATAGCGTACGCCATGACCGGACCTCTGTCTTGCGGGTGCACTGCACCACAATGTCCAAGTATGCCTTGAAGCTCGACAGCAGCGACAGCACACGCGGTAACACCGCTGCTTCGGGTGCGGGTGACGAGTCGACCTCTTCGTCCAGCACCTGGTGCAGCAGGACCTCCAGCGCATGCGCAAAGTAGGCTAGGTATTGGTATTGTTGTGCGAGCCGCAGGGCAGCGAGCGCCTTGTTCTCGACCAAATACGCGTGGAGAACATCGGGCAAGAATAGCTGTGTCTGGGATTCGTTAGCAGAGAAGTCAATGTCAGGGCATGGTCGATTTAGTACTACAGAAGGCGAACACAGACGTACCCGAATCGTATAACGAAAAAAAGAAAAGTTGACGTCTCGGCGCTGCAGCAGGTCTGGTTCGACACCCAACACAATAGCTTTGGAGAGCAAAATGGAAAGGGGGTAGAAGTCCACGTTGACGGTAACGGGTGGCGTCAGCGAGCCACTCGCAACGACGGTATCCAGTACACTGTGCGTATCCGTCCAAAGCTTGAGCTCGCCCCCGTCAAAGAGCCATAGTGACTTCTGCAGCGTCTCATCCGAACTTGCGCCACCCAGCACAGGCGGGTCCGCCGTGACCGCCGCTGGCAGGAACGAAAATGGTTGGTCTTCCATGCAGACATAGTACTCGACGCTTTGTGCGATGATGCGCATGTCGTACTTGAGGTGCCCTTCGTCCGTGCGAGAAGGCTGGAAAAGAACGAGCTTGCCGTCCACCAGCACCAACACGGAGGCCACGGCCACATCTAGAGACGGGTCGCCATCGTAGAGCTGGCTTTCTGGAAGCACCCAGCTCAGGCCGCGGACGCGCGCGGGACTGCGCACAATACCATGGAAGCCAATATGGCCCATGCGCACCAGGCGCACCGACCCCATGGTCGGAAGAAAGACGAAGTGATGAAGGATGTTTTCGTAGGTGTACACGAGTAGCGAGTCCGCTCCAGACGCCGTGATCAAGACAATGGGCGACTGCATTGGTTCGATGTGTAAGATGTTGCTGTTGTTAAGCTGTGACTCGCGCGAGTAGAGACGAAGCTCAAAGGAACGGCTGACTTCGACCGCAGCCACCAGAATATTTTGGTACCAGCACATGCCGCCACGGACTTGAAATTCATTTTCCATGGCCACGTTGGCAAACGTTCGCCAGCGTCCGCTGTTGACGCTGTAATGAGCAAGGCCGCGACGGCCCGCCACAGCAACATACCGGCCGTCAGACGAGATCACCGTGCAGCGTATGGGCCACTGGTTCATAAGATAGGTCGCCGGAACGCGGGCAGTATGCCACAGAGAGGGTTCCGCCGAAATGGTCGTCAAATCCGGCAGGTCGTATCCCCTGTAGACCATTATGTTCTGGTTCGTGTGAAGCACACTGCGGAACAAGTTGGCGGGGTTATAGCAACCGGCAGCCGCGCTGCGGGCCATCTCTAAGAGCCAGATGGCCGGGTGCTCCTTGGCCACCAGCAAGACCTCACCGGAGCTGCCGAGCCAGGAAACGTCCCGGACCCCCAAAAGCCACTCCTCACCGTTGCCTTCTGCAAAATTGCGCTCGCCCTGGAAGGAATGGCCCAGATGCTTTCCATAGACGCTCCACGTAGCCCAGCCATTTTTGTATCCGGCGAAAAGACAGTAGCCATCAGGTGAGTAGGCCATCTTGGTCAGCGGGCCGGTTGTCAAGATGGATGCTGGTGGGCTGTGCGTATGAGATGGTGGAATGTTGCCTACGTAGTCCCGGGCCGAGTAGACACGGATGACGCCGTCGCGACAGCCAACGGCAATGAGGGAGAACCGGGCATTGATAGTAGCCCTCATGGCATGCTCACCCTCTGATTGTGGGACATGGAAGCAGTACCCCCGAAACAATTTTTTGTGTTTTGGAAGCGCAGAAGCAGTGGCTGATGGCGCGGTGGCGGTGGAAGGTGCCGTAGCAGCAGCGGCAGCAATAGCGGTAACGGTAGTGGCTATAGGCGGGATATCTTCGGGGGCAGTTGAGGTAACGGGAGGTGTAGACGGCGAGGGCGGTGCAGGCGACTCGCTCGAGACAGGAAGCGGCGGCGGTGAAGAACTGGGGCTGTTTCGTTGAACTGCGTAGGCTTTGCCGTCGCTTGTGACCCAGGTGGAGAGGCTCATGGGCTTATCGTAAGTCATCTCGCGAATTGTGACTCTCTTGTCCAGCCAGCCCATGCGGCTAAGGATCTCGGTGCTGGTCTGGCTGCCTGCACTATCCGGGGTCCAGCGGATGCATTGTACCGCAGCGGGTTTGGTTGTAGCCACGACAAGCTCCTCGTCTAGTGCCAGAGCACTTTCGATTCCGGCGTCCACCTTGATGACCATACGGAAGCGCACGCTCACGTCGCGGATGCCGCCGCCTTCGCCAGGGCCCCACAGTATCTGGTCGGGGAGCTCATGGCCTGGGTCGCCGGTGTGATTCTGGCGACGACGTTGGACGTTGGTGTGGCTGGTAAATTGAGGCTTGTAGACCTGTGACACGGCATCGGTGGCAAGCGAGTAGGTAACGAGGAATCCGCGGCGCGTGTAGACAACAATGATGGCGGAGTCGGGCCGGAGCAGGAGGTCGACATTCTCGCCATAGGATGCCAGAGATGCCTCGGACCGCACGACAACGGCGAGCATGACGGTAGGCTGGGCGAAGAGGAGGGTTTGTCAGATACGCGCTGAAACTACAAAGCCAAAAAGGCACGGCGTCCGCCTGTTTGGCTCTCGCTTACCTTGGACTGCCAGATGGTCATGGAGGTGGCCGTGATGGTCGCAAATAGGTGGCAAGACCGTGATAGCCGGAGGGCGAGGATGGGTTCGGTCGTCGGCACAGCTAGCGGCAGAACATGTGGCGCATGTTGTCCGCTCACGGAACCTTCAGCAGCGTAACCTTGCTCGACCGACTTGATGGCAGGAGTCATTGGTGTTAATGGCGAGTTTGGTATCAGGGGAGACTGCATGTTGACGCGCAAGCCCGAAGTGCTTTGATCGGGAGTCAAGCTTGATCCGTGGGCACCCTGCGGAGGCACCAACTGGTCATTCACGAATGACGACTTCCTGCTAAGCCCCTGCCGAGCCTCCGGGGACAGCGTTGGCTCGTCTGGCGGCGGGAGTCCATCGTGAGAAACGTTGAGCGAGGGAGCTGAGGTTTGACGGCTGGTGTTGGAGGTGTAGATGCGCGGTGTGGCGGCCGGCCAGTACATGGCTGGTACATTGATCGTTTTGCTGCCTGGGAAAAGCTCCTTTCAAGCCTTCGACGTGACGCGGATGGGTAGAGAGGCGTCGAAAGGGAGGTTATTGGTCGGAGAGTATCGTGGAGATCTATTACACCAACTCCGTGCTGGAAGACGCAGTGCCAGCAGGCACGGACGCTACCTGGTAGGTACCTAGGTATACTAGCACATTCACGTGATGTTTGTGGCGATAAGATAACCAAAAGAATAATGAAATTCAAAGTCACGTGCGACTTGAGCTCAACATCAAAGCAAGATCACACCTAAGCTGAGATTCACTGAAGGACGATTGAAAACAAGAGACACGACTAGTGTCTACGCCGGATACCGACGCAAGAGCAGACCGTTTTGGGTTTGACACCACATAACTTACGCCGGAGACACCGTAGGTCCATTAATGGTTGGACTGAATTCACAGGACGCTGGTTCTCTTACCCTCTTATTACGCATCTCGTTCCCGGCGACTGGAGCCGTGCCGGCCGCTGGCTTTATTCTTTTGCATTTTTCTCGAGTCTCCCTCTACTCCGAACACTCTACCCTTGCTCCGCATGGCACCATACACACTGAAGCCCCGCGAGAGGCTCTCGAAGGAGCGGTTTCCGACATATTTCTCAGCCCTCAAGTCTCAAGCGTACCTGGACCCGGCGGCGCCCAGGGGAATAGCATTCCAAGGGCCGCTAGCCGGTAAAGACGAAGATTCGACTATCGTGGGGTGAGTGGCATCTGCGACACGTATGGGACTCATCCGCGGCACAGTGACGTCTCAATGATACTGACCAGCCGACTGCAGGGTGCGCACGATTGCATGGAACCCCTTGAGCTCGCTGATTGCGACTGGATCGAGTGACAGAACGGTGCGGGTTTGTACGTCATGCCGTATCTGCGCTTTGTATGGGATATAAGCGAAGGCTATGAGGGCGGCGTTCGTTACTAACACAGCCAGGGAACCCGGACAAACCCCACGCAAAGCTGTCTACAGAGCTTAAGGGACACGCCGCGGCCATTGAGAGGGTTGCCTTCAACCCGGTCAAGGACGCCGAGCTATGCACTCTGAGTGCGGATGGCGTGGCCAAGTTCTGGGACGTGCGCACAAAGGCATGCATCAACGAGGTAAAAGATCTCGGCGAGGCGCGGACATTGGCGTGGGCACCAGACGGCCTCTACCTGATCGTGGGCAACAAGGTAAATTCCATTCGAAACAAAGGGCTGTGTGACGGCAGGCAGGCACGTTTTTGCTGAATTTTTTCCCGGTAGGCCGGTACACTTTTCGTGCTCGACAGGTCACAACCTGTACCGGCGTCGGCCAAGAGCCAGCCGACAAGGACAAACGACCTGGCTTTTTGCTGGAGCGGAAAGAAGGTCTTTGCAGCCACAAGCGATGGCCGCGTGCGCGTCTTGTCCTTCCCTGAGCTGGAGCCGGTGCTGCGGGTCAATTACGAGGTGAACTGCGACGAGCCGTCCGAGCTCTCTCTTAAAGGACACTCAGCAGAATGCCTGTCGGTGGCCTTGAGCCCGACAGGACGCACGCTGGCATCGGGCGGCACCGACGCGGTGATAGCATTGTGGGACACCACAAAGTGGATTTGCCAACGGACAATAACAAGCATGGCCGGCCCAGTGCGCAGTTTGAGTGAGTCGAGGAGGATGAGAGCTTGAATGAGATGGAGGGCGGAGAAATTTTTGTCGATACCGTGATACTGACAGTCTCCGTAGCGTTCAGCTGGGACGGAAACTATCTGGTTGGTGGAAGCACAGAAGGTCAGTTCGCCCTAGAGTGCACGATGGAAGACGCATGAAAGCTAACGGCTGCCAGGAACCGAATTGGGAACCTCGCAGACGGAAAGCGGCGAGCACGTTTACACGTTCAAAACCACACAAACGGTACCCGTCGCGGTTTGGGCGCCGACGCGGTACTTTCTCGCATACGCAGAGTTGGGGACCTTGCGCATCGTCGGTATAGACACGGAAAGGAAGTATTAGTGGCCGCATTCTCAGAAACAAAGACGACAAGACAAGGCTAGCCCTGATACGACTACGAAAGCCCCTGCTTATGGCGCCAATCGGAGAGGACTGGCCGCCCCGAAGATGCTGGCAGAGCCAGGATAGCCAGCGTACACCACAACTGTCTGACCACAGGCGGACGTTGCTGCGCGGGACAATCAGCGTAGCAGACCAAGCTAGGCCACCATTCAGCATCGCTTTGATAGTGTCGATAAGAAATCCTCATAGCATACCGCCAATCCACCATGGCGTTCGGTCGCTAGTCTTCCTAGAATGTGTCTACATCAGCGCGGAAACTCGTTTGGAAACTCGTTCGCGTGGTTTCGTTTGATGTTGGTGGCGCAGCAGGCGGACGTTTCGTGGCAATATCCCCGCGTGTGCTTACATGTTCGTAGGTAGACTTGTACTCCGTACGGAGTACCTTTGATGATATCGCGTGGTAGTTTAGCGCGCGTATAGATACCTAGGTACGAGGCGTACGGAGTATGGAGCACTCTGTATGGCAGCCTGGTATGGATGGGTACGCCCATTGGAATAGGGTGCTGGCTCACCGTGCTAATGAAACATGTACTCCGTACTCCGTACGGTGTATTTAGACATCCATAGCAAACTGACGCAGTATTGCACACTGTGTAAAGTCATTCTGGCTGCTGCCTTAGGTTGTCATCCCGCCGCCGCTCTTTGTCCCGACTTTTTGCCCTGGAGTCCTGCCTCACTTTCGGCCCCAGGCTGACTTTTCACAGACCGGTCAAATTCCTAAACCCGCTCGCCGCTGAACCCCCGTACACCCCGTATCCGCCTGTCGAGGAAGACCAGCAATTGGACCTGCCGCGCGCTGAAAGACCGACCCGGAGAAAGACCTCCTTGAGCGTGTCTTTATAGGCTTTTCTTATCGAGGCCAAAGTACGGATTGCGAGGACAAGATCTACTATCACGACGACTGCCGACAGACAACCTACGGCACTTACCTACGAACTCACGAACGCACAAACGCACAACCGCGCATCGAAGACGGCAGACGGCAATACTAGCTTTTCTGCTGGACCACACATTTTTGCCGTTACCCGCCTGCCATGCCCCAACGGCAGCGTCCCTGAGACCGCCAGACTTGACCCCCTTTCGGACTATTACCCCCTTCCCCCCTTCTCGTCCCCTAGCCACCATGGTACCCTCTTTGTCGCCCGACGACGTCCCACCCAACAGCAACGGTGTTGATGCTGGTGGGAGGTCCCACGTCGTCGACAACCCAAATGCCGGCGTCCCACGCCAGAAGCGCCTGGCCTGTCTGATCTGCCGCCGGAGGAAGCTCAAGTGTGACGGGCGCCGTCCTAGCTGCAGCACCTGTGCCCGCCTAGGCCACCAGTGTGCGTATGATGAGGTCCGCAAGAAGAGCGGACCGAAGCGCGGCTACGTCAAGGCTCTCGAGGAGCGTCTGAGTAAGTGATCGCTCCCTAAAACGATGTGAAGGTGCAGTTTCCGGACTAACAGCTCCTACAGAGCAAGTCGAAGTCATGCTCAAGTCGCAGGATGCCGGCGCGGCAGCTTCGCCTAACACAGCTGCGGCGGCAGCAGCAGCTGCAGATACTCTGCCAGGGTTTACCCCCAGTGACTCGGCTCTGGCTGCTTCTCGCAGTGCTACTGCCGGTCAGAATGCCATCGACAGCACATCGAGTGGCGCCACTGGTGCTTCTGCCGCCGATTTCTCCATTTCGGCTGGCCGCGATATGGACCGTTGGCAGTTCAACGACGACTCATCTCCACGCACTGGCTCTATGGATGACTTCAACTTTGCCAGCCGCATGCCTCCCGCCTTGAGCAGCGGCATTGACACCAGTGCCAACTGGGAGATTGTTCAGCTGAACCTAGAGGAGCCCTTACCGGAGCAAGGCATTGTGGATGAACTGTGCGTTTCTTGTGTTTCTGTCCTCCCGTTGCTCGTTTTATCATTGGAGAGCACGTTACTCACCCAGCATTTATCTATACAGACAGCAGATCTATTTCGAAAAAATACACCCGTCTCTGCCGATGATTCACAAAACTCGCTTCTATGCAGCTATGAACCTGTGAGTCCAGTGTCCACCTCCTACAGACCTATCAGTCGACGTCAGACTCTGGCCCTTGTCTAACATGACGCAGGTCTGTCAACCAGCGTCCGCCAGTTTGCTTACGCTACGCCATGTGGATGGCTGCGTGCTCAGTCACAGACAGGTATGCCGATCTGAAAGACTTGTTCTATCAGAGGGCGCGAAAGTACCTGGAGCTTGACTATATGAAGGGGTTTGGCGAGCACATAATTTCCGTCGCCCATTGCCAGACACACGTCATCCTGGCTTCGTACGAGTTCAAGATGATGTACTTTCCACGTGCTTGGATGAGCACTGGCCAGGCCATTCGCCTCGCTCAGATGTACGTCTCGGCTTCCCACACCCCTTTCTACTTATCGTCGAGCTAACATCGTCTGTAGGATAGGTTTGCACCGCCTGGACGGCGCTGGTCTCGACGTCAAGCAGTGCATTTCACCTCCACGCGATTGGACCGAGAAGGAGGAGCGCCGCCGTACCTTCTGGATGGCATTCTGCGAGGACCGTTATGCCAGCATCGGAACTGGCTGGCCCATGACCGTCGACGAGCGAGATATCAGTACGAATTTGCCGAGTTCCGAGGAGGCGTTTGACATGGGCAAGCCGGAATCGAGTATTCCGCTTTACGATGCCATGTGCCCATCGGGTATTGGCCAGCTCACGCCTTTCGCCGGCATCATCCTCATGGCCTGCCTCTTCGGCCGCAACCTCACACACCTGCATCGCCCCGACAGCGACGACAAGGATGACGACCTCAACGGCGAGTTCTGGAAGCGCCACCGCAATCTCGACAACATCTTGCTTAATACTTTGCTTGGGTTACCGCCACACCTCAAATTGCCCGCGGGCATGCAAAACCCCAACATCGTCTTCACAAACATGTGCATTCATACTTCAACCATATGCTTGCACCAGGCCGCTATATTCAAGGCAGAGAAAAACGACCTCGACGCATCTGTCAGCCCCGAAAGCAAGGTCCGCTGTATCACAGCCGCCAATGAGATCGCCAGCATCATGCGGATGGTTTCGCACATCGACCTGTCTTTGGTAAGCCTAGATGTCTCCTTCGCTCTGCTTTCTCTTTCCTCTCACATGGCCTAACGACGACCAGATGAACCCTTTCCTCGCTTTCTGTCTCTACGTCGCGGCCAGAGTGTTTGTGCAGTTTCTGAAGAGCCGGCCCGACGAGAGCCGCGCTGCCGACTCCCTGCGGTTCCTCTTAACAGCGATGACCGCCTTGAAGCGCAGAAATCCGCTGACGGAATCGTTTTTGGTGCAACTCGATGTTGATCTGGAAGCTCTTGGCGAGAGTATACCAGAGCTGAAATCAGCCTTCCCTATGAGTTCTGACATTGTATGTGTTTTATTCACTCCTCTTCTGGCGCCTTGTGTATTGTCTATTCTGACTAACCCACAGCCTGCTTCTGGCCTTACTGCCGGATCACAGTTGCGTACCGGTGCTGTCTGTGACGAAGGTGCTGTTGATGGCATTTTGTCTTACCAACGGGAGTTCTCAAAGACCGCAGACAATGCATCTACTGGGCGCGATACAGGCGAAGATGGCTCAAACAGAGACATGCTGTCTGGGTCCAGTCCTACAAGCAGTGGTGGGAACGGGATCGGCGCCAGGGCGACAGAGGCAACATCGCAACGGTGGCCCTTCCAGGAAGCACAGAACCTGCCGACACGCGATCGGAGCGCCCGCCAGTCGCCCTTGTTTAACATGCACACTCACCAATACTCGGACCCTAATGTTGGTTCTATTTTGACGGCTGGACGGACTTCAGTCGCATATGTTGACGAGGTCCAGGACATGTCCACCTCCCCCGGCGATGGTATGTCTAGTCGGCAGACACCAAATTCCAGCAGCGCCTCGGAAGGGCGGCAGAATCTAGCTCCACCACAGCAGAGCGGGCAAATGCACTCCGCCAGTGGCTCGTTCAGTACCAGTCCAGTATCCCCATCGCGTGGTCTTGTTGGCGCCCAGCAAGGCCCAGATCGTGCTCCGGATAGTTACTTCACCACATCCAATGGAGCTGCAGCTGAGTACAATGCCGCACAAGCTGGCTCCGCCGCCGCCGCCGCTGTTTCTCTGAACGCCGGTACTGGGCTAGGAGAAATGATGGGAGGCGGCCCTCCGACTACCGAGTACATGCTTCCCGAGGGGTGGAATTTGACTGGACAGACAGCTATGACTCCAGTATCCGAAGGCGTCCTGCGTACCATCATTCAAATGGGACCCTTGGAAACGATGGACCTAGGTTGGGGCTCGAACCAGTAATGCGCTCTACGAAGGGGCTAACCATTTTCAAAGACTCTAATTTTTTTTGGACTTTTTTCTTCCTCGCTTTTCTTTTGGGTTCTTTTCTGGTTTGGGAAACCAAGACAAGACGGAGTACAAGGAGGGACTCGAAAGCAACGTCCCGTGGACAAGGGGGCTTTTGGATCAATGCGGCTTGGTATGTGGCGCGCCTTTTCTCGGCACTTTGTGTTTTGATCATTTTTGTGAACCCGGTAAAGCTATTGATATACGACGGCGACAAATCTCCTATTTTTAATGAATAAATACTGGCTAAAGGACAGCAACATGCGATTTGCAGTTGTCTTTGTCTACCTACTAGCAATCACTGAACAAACCAGGTACTAGATCAATTATGTCATGACGCAAATCTCGCTTCGTCGTTTTCCTTTGCTTTGGTATATCACAGATCAGAAAGCCCCTCTTTCTTTCTATTTCAGACGCAACGCACTGCGTGAAAGCTTCCACCATACTTCTTGAGTAAAAGACGGACCAAGGAGATTTGGACAAAAGAAAGAAAATAACAAAAAGCGTGCATAGGTAGTAAAACATAACGACATCTGAAGAAGAAGATTGTCAAAAGAATGTAAGACGCAAAACCAGAGACCGATCCGGTCAGGGACCCAGCCACTACCAGCTCATATCAAGCATCATGTTGATGGTCCCCGTGTCCGAGCGAGGCTTCCGTGCATATCCGCGCAGCATTCGCCAAGCGGCACCCGTTGCACGGCCTTCTTCCACAATGGCGTGCACGCCGTCGAGGCTCTTACCGGCCTCGCGAAGTGCGGGACCAGCAGTGACCGTGTCCGCTAGCCGAAGCTCGCCCGCCGTCTTCTCCATCTCTGCACGCAGCAGCCACCGCTCCCAGCTCCAGCTGCCCGCCAGGCCGGTCACAGCCGCGATGTGGTCTGTCGACCCGTGCACTATAGCATCCAGCTGGACCGTCGGGATAGCAGCACCGTCGACGTCGCGCGCCACCGCCATCCGTGTGCTCGATTCCGGCCGCGGGCCCACTGGCAGGCACAGCCATGCTCGGCGCACATCAGTGAAGTGTGCGCGCTCCAGTCGGCTAAGAAACAGCTTGGTCGGCGACGGATCGTAGCCGAGTGTCTGTAGGACAAAACCAAACTCGACACTCTTGGCATTTCCAAGCCGTCCGGCGTTGATAATGTCCGAGTCCAGCAGGGTGAATTCCAAGTAGCCACCGGGTTTGAGAACACGGTAGATCTCGTGTAAGCAGGTTTCCCATTCGTCTTCGCCATTCTCACCCACAAACTTGAGTATTGAGTACAGCTCCGACGCACGCACCAGATCGAACTGGTTGTTGTCAAATGGCAGCTTGCTGAGTTTCTCCACAGCCACCTGGCGATGATTGGAGGGTCCGCGAACGTTGGCATTGGAAAGCTGCCTGATGGCCTTGGTCGTCACACTGTACACCTTGGTGTTAGGGTACTGGAGGGCGGCGTGCCAGGCCCAATCGCATGTGGCCTGGCCGCCGAGATCCAGAATACGGGCGCGATCACGGCAGACACCGTTGGGACCAGGTGCCGTGCGGCTCAGGCGAGCTAGACGCTTGTGCACGGGGGCGGATATCAGCCGACCGCCATTCAGGAGCTTCATGGCTGCGACATGCCAGGTAGTCAGAGCCATCTGGTTCAGAGCATCTGCCTCCTTGTCCGACCGTAGCTTGACCGGGTCATCAATCAAGTTGTCATCGCCGCGAACAACGTTGGCACTCATTCGCTTTTTCGCCGACTGTGGCAGCACCGTGAGCTGGTACTTGCCGAGAAGCTGGTTGCGGTGCGCCCCGCACAGAATCAGCCGCTGTGCCTGGAGAGCCTCGAATCGGGGGAGACGGCCGACAAAAACATCGGTGTTATTGCTTCGGACAATGTTGTCGGTGAAGGCACGGTAGTACGCCGACTCTTGGTGGACCAGCTTTGAAGGTAATGTCCGTGGCATGGCCGGTGACTTGACATTCTCGGAGAAGTGAACTGTTTTCTTGCGCACAAGAGCCGTTTTTGTCACTACTGGCTGGTTCTCGTCTTTGGGAGGCACAGTTGGCGGATCTCGGTCTTCTGGATCCGGTGACGGCAGCTCTTCCGGCGCCTCTGTCAAGTCAATGACTCCATTCAAGTAAGCGCGCTGGGCCATAAGCCACAATTCGGTGCGATCAAACTGGGCCAGAGCGACCTGCTGCATCTTTTGGGCATCAATGGCGAGGTAGTCGTTGACAATCTCCGTTGCAATGATCTCCTCCTCAACGGGCGAGGCGATGTTGTCAGTTTCCCTCGCTGACTGAACTTCCTTGGGCACCTCTGAAGCTTGCCCATCGTCGACCACAGAGTTGGAGAAAGCAAGTGGCACCTCTTCAAAAACAGCTGAACGGGCAGTGACCGGGGTATTTTGAACGCGAAATGCCGTGACAGGATCTTCGGTAACAGTGGGAGCAGCGACCTCGATGATTTGCTCCACCGGCAAGGTGGAGAGCTCGGCGCTGGGCATGTGAAGGGTCCGTTCATGTACACGGGGCACAGGCGGAGGTACAGGATCGTTCCATGGCAGTCTGTAAAACTGCTCAGCTGTACCAGACGTCGGCGGGTGCGCAGAGTCGATTGGTGTCATGCCAGGGATATGCCATGTATGGCGAGTTCTGGGGGAAAGGCCTGAAAAGAAGCCACCAGGTGACGGAATTTCGAGGCGCGTTAGACCAGCAAGCGATCTCTGCTGAGCTGGAGAGAAGGGCAGGGTGTTCCGCGGGAGGCCAGCAGTGATGAGACGCAACGGCCTCTGAGTGTGATTCTCTGCCATTTCTTCGACGGGTTGCTCTTCAGCAGGAACTTCAATCACACGTTCGGGCTCCTGGCTCTCTTCCACAACCGAGCCCGCATCAGATCGAGCCAGTGAGTGAAGGGTGGCAAGAGCGCCAGGCTGGAGCTGTACACCGGCCCATGCATCATTGATGGCATTGCTGTCGTCATCGGCACCGATGATGGGTGTAGGGGGTGCCGACATCTGCGCCGACATCTGGGACATCTGCTCAGACGTGAGGCTGCCATCCAGAGATGGAGGGGCGGAGACGGTAGGGACATCAAGGGCATGGTGTTTCTGCATGAAGGACATGATGGCGGGTGACATAGGCACCTGGGCAGACGGCGTTGGGGCCATGGGCGAGGTGCACAACTTGGGGTCGGGGTCTGCAAGAGTGACAGCCGATGGCCGTGCCGGAATGGTCAGCTGAGGAAGCATCTTTCGAGAGCCCCGGGAGCTGGGGCTTGGGTGCACAGGCGAGTCGACTGCATGCGATTGGGACGATAAGTTGCGGCGTGGGGTACTGGAACGGCGACCAATTCCCGAGGCCCTCAGGCGCTGCTTTCTGGCCATGTCTTCATCGTCCGACGCGTCGTAGATATCGTCGAACTCGGTCACGTCAGTGGATATGCTTCGGTGGCGGTTCCAGAGGCTCGATGGCGAGTTGCTGTCAGGCGATGATTCGTCGTCTCCTTCTGCATCGTGACCGGCGGATGCGGCAGATGCGGCAGACGGAGACGACGGAAGGATGGGAGCGGCAATGAAGTGGCGACCTCTTGGGGTGGGGAAATGGTCGCTCAAGGGAGAGAGCCACATTTGAATTTTCTGTTCCCGCTCGTTACGCTCTCCATGACGGCGGTCTTCGGTTAGGCGGTCTTCGCGGAGTCGCTCTTCACCGAGCCGTAGCTGGTGCTGTTGATAAAGCTGCTGTTGCTGAAGCTTCAAGGAAATGGCGGCCCGAGACAGCTTCGTAGGCGATGAGTCGCTGAGGTCGGCCTCTTCCATTATAGTATTAAGATAGCGGTACTCTGGCCTTCGGTCCTGCAAAGGCTGAAGAGTACCGCGAAATGAGGGTGTCGCGTAGCCGTTGTCCGACATATTGGACTGGCAGATGGCAGAACCAGATAAAGGAAAACTCTTTCAACACAAGACCGGGCGGAGTTCCGGAGCGGGCGCAGTTTCGGCCCGTTCTTTCTTTGCACCTTGTGGGTAGCGGCCGGACACACAGTGATCGGCCGGTAAAAGACGTCCAGCGTCGGTTGGTTTGTTGTCGAATCCAGCGACAGACGAAGCAGATGATATTAACGATGGGATGGCTTGGTCAACAAGCCTGGTGATCGAAATAGAGCAAACAAAGTGGCGAAAGCAAGGAACGGCGAGAAGGAATGAGACGGAAGAAAAGAAAAGAAAGAAAAAGGAATAGAAGAAAAAGGAAAACCAGAGAGAAAGGAAGGGAAAGGAAAGGAAAGGAACAAAGGCAATAGGCAGACAAGATGGGAGTTGGATATAGGTTTGGCCAGAGGACTAGACCGCATGGGCGATGGACTAAAATAGGAGCGGCAGACTGCCCGAAGCCGGGGAAGATTGGCAGTCTGCATATCTGCCCCCGACGGCCGTGATGGATGCATGGCGCTGTGCATGGCAGCACACCTTGGAGGCAAAGCTATCACTGCCAGCGGCTAGCACGCGCGAAGCAGCACTTGCTGGAGGGAAACTCGCCGATGAATGGTGGGGTCCCTTCCGTGATGCTTGCCAGGCTGCCACACTTGTGGGGGCCAGACTCTGTAGGGGAATATCTCGTGCAGAGTACTCCGTATACACTGACATGGCATGTACATATGTGACTCTCGGTAGGCTTTCTTCGGCTCTGTTTCCTGTTTCTTGTTTCCTGATATCATCGTGGGCGGCCATCTCGAGCTGGTATGGAGGGTGGGCGGCGCCGCCAATTCGCTGAGGACAGCGGGACCACCATTCACAGCGCCAGAGTAGCGTTGGAGAGGATGTGCTGGATGGCCGTCAAGGCCCAATCAGGAAACAAAGGAACGGTCCTCATTTCACCAACAGGCGTTGTTGCCGGGCATGAACCCCGTTGGTGCTGCAGGTTGGGATGGCGCGCGCCAACCAGGACGCAGCAGCAGTGCAATGTGAGACGGGTAGAGGGGCTGCAGGTCAACGGGCCAATGGTAGCGGCTGTGCGAACGGCTCGGCGCTTAACGCTGTGGGCGAGCCGCGGAGGGTGCCACGATGAGAGCGGCAAGTCGAAGACGGAGTCCAGGCTTGGATATCGTCAGCAAAGGTCTCGAATGGGCGAAACAGAGTAACAGACAAACGAATTAGAACGAGCCGTGGTGAACGAAGCAAATCGCAGCGGAACAGCAGCAGCAAGAGGAGCGTGGATTGGCACCGAGAACAAGAGCAAAGAACCCACGCTTCACCCGAATAAAGCTCGAGCTTCGAAGCCTTGCAGATATGCAGCCGCCGACGAGCTGGTTCATCACGCGACCTCGAGCTGTATAGAGGTGCCCGACGACGGTCTCGGATTATCTCAAAGGACAACGGTGCGACGCGCTGTCGCGTTATCCTTGTTGCATCGCACCAGAAAACGTGCCATTCAAGGTGAGGCTTGATCGAGGTTGGCCAAGGACGAATTGTGAAGACATTTCATTGCAACCAGTAGGCGCTGCCTGATGATCCTCGAGCCTCGGACGACATCGCGCGATTATGGCAGCGGAAAAGGGGCAATACGCTGATGGTTAATGGTGGAAATCGTCAGACGATGCAAGTCGACAACAAGGTTGCGAAGTCATCACAGCACAGACATAGAGGCCGTTGATGCTGTTCTGGCCTTAAAGCGCTGCGAGTCGTGCATCGTCACTTCCTGATGGGCGTACTCTGCGGGGACGACTCTCTAAAGGCGGAAGTAGGAAGGAGGTACCTAAGTACCAGGTTAGCGTAGTAATAGCTGGAGGCCATTGTTGAGCAGAGGTGGGGGAGAAGTGAGGGGCACCGAAATCTTTACCAGAGCTCTCTCCAGACGACCACAGTGACCTCACCATCCGCGCTTTTCCCCACGACAGAACACCATTCCGACTCCGTTCTGCGGCACAAATGCACCAGAATTTCTGTCGCTGTCGACCCTGCGCGATACCAAAGCAAAAAGAGCCCCGTCCCCTGACAGCTCCCGCCCTGCTGCTACCACAATGGCCGACGTGGAGTCTTCCGACGTCGCTGAGCCCCAGAGCCGTCGCGTCTTCTACTGCGGCGGTACGCCCTCCCTCGTTTACCGAGATTGCTGTTTATGGCACCCTTTGACCTGTATCTATCCGCTGGCTGACTCGCAAAATCTACAGTGTGCACATTGCCACCCGAGGTACGGCTGAACCGATGTACTTTTTCTTTGCTCGGCTAACAGAGATGCTTCAACGCACCGACAGTATTGCGAATACGGCGGCACAGTGAAGAAGTGCCAGGATTGGCTCCAGAACAACAACTTAGACCTCTACCAAAGGATATGGTCTCAAGGTAAGCAGACTCTGCGGCGGCTGCACCGTGCCAGGTCCGGCATACTGACCTCCCCCGTTTCCAGAAGCCCTGGAGGCGTCCACGGCCGCCATGTCCATCGAAGCCCAGAAGCGCGCCGCAAAAGACGCCCAGAAAAAAACAGCCAGGGCCGAGGCCGCTGAGCAGAGGCACGCAAGCCTGCTGGCCAAGAGCATCGTTACTGTAAAGCGTATCGAGCGCAACAAGCGGAAGTACGTCACATCCGTCTCAGGTCTGGAGGCATTTGGCCTGGACCTCAAGAAGGTGGCCAAGGAGCTTGGAAAAAAGTTTGCGACCGGGTCCTCTGTTACCAAGACACCCAGCGGCGGCGAAGAGATTGTCGTGCAGGGCGACGTGAGCCCTGAGATTGAAGAATTCTTGCTGGAAAAGTACAAGGACATTCCAGAAGACAACGTCGAGCTAATCGACGACAAGGCCAAAAAGAAGGCCGCCGCAGCTGCAGCAGCGGCAGCAGCTGGCGTATGAGCGGTTGTTGTCAAGGTTACTGCTCCAAGGAAATGGTCGGAGAATTCAAAAATACGTTCAAATTCATGTAAAACGATGTGCTTCCGTGCCCTCACTCCCGTTCCTGCCCAGGAGAACCAAATACTCTTCCTTGTGACCACAGATGGCGGCCGTCATCTTTTTCGCAAGACCCTACCCGAGCGAGTTGTCGTCGCCGCCGCTGGCGCTGCGGGTGCCACCAGTGCCACTGCCGCCTTGGCTGCCGGGGCCCGCTTGGTCCCTGTTCCTGTGCCCTTCTTGATTGAGTTCATGGCCGTTTTTCTCCCCGCTGCCGTGGTTGACGCTACAGCTCCTGCCGCTTTCTTCGCCGTAGACGCGGCTGTCCCTGCGACCGGTGGGCGGCCGACCTTACGCACAACCGTGGACGAGCTTGCATTGCTGGACTCGCTGGCACCACTAGCCCTCCGCGCGTTCCGCGATACCGTCGCGGTCTCGGCCGGCCGGCCACGCGCCCGCGCTCCTGCCGCGGAGCTGGTGGCGGACGATGTTGCCGGCTTCCGGGTCGTGGCGGCACGTGTCGCGCGCGCCTTCTCAACCATGGAGCTGAGAAGTTTTGTGGCCGTGGCCTGCTTGGTTGGCGACGTTGGCCTGGCAATAAATGATTTTGCTGGCGACTGCGGAGCTGCAGCGGAGGGAGCCACGCCACGGTCGCGGTCGTGGTCGCGTGGATTCAGGCGGGAGTTAGACGACGCCGGCGAAAGCACCTGTGTTGGCTGCGCAGCTGCCGTCTGCTGGATACCTCGCTGGCGCTTTTTCGGTTGGCTGAGGTGTATGTTCTGGTTCTCCTTGTCACCGCCGGCCATATGGTCGTTTATGGGCCGGTTGGTGGCCGTGCGGGTCGCGCGGAAGGGCGACTCTGGGCGCGGCAAACCCGACCATGCCGAATGGACGTCCTTTTCAGGAACCGGCGGCGGCAAGCGACCTGCCGCTGTGAGCGCCCATGTTATCGCCCGATCTGGTGCAGTCGGCTTTTGCTGGTTGGAAGCGTACTTCTCGAGCAGGTCGCCCATTGTGAGCCTCCGCAGAGCCAAGGGGATCCGGTTGACGCGAATCTCTATACGCGTCCGCAGTCCCTGAGCCTGCAGGTTGTATTGTGCTCGAAGCCGCCGCGCACGCTCAGTTACTGAGAAGAGTCCGTTAGCGTTCACGAAGCACGACGCCCTTAAAAAGTTACCCGCAATGGCAAGCTGTTTCCAGCAACTTACCCTCGAGTTGGAGATTATCAATGAGAGCCTGCTTCTGCGCCAGTGTCACGCCAACTCGCCGCCGCTTGTTGGGACTCTCTTCTGCACTGTCCATCTTCGTAGCGATCGCTTGGCCTGCCGTCGTCGACGCCGTAGCCTTCCACGGCGCGTCGTCCACAGCTGACGCGACGGACGGGTCCGACTTTCGCTTTCTTCCTCTTGGAGGCATTTCTGTAGTGTAAACAAGCTGCGTGTTCTACAGGAGGAGATCGATTTGGGAAAATACTCGAGTGTTTTTGTGAGTTGCTTTGAAATACAGAGAGGGAGTCTACTCCGTAGCGTAGGTAGGTCAGATTCGAGGTAAACAAAACATCAGGTCGTGAAGTACGGTTAGGCTGGCCCGTGCATATTGTTACCGCCTTCCGTAAACAAACTAGCGTGAATATTCTGCCACCGCCTCTAGGCTGACCTGCCTGACGACAGCTGCCCTTTGTTGGCTTTTGCTGGTCAGGTCCCTCCACTAAAGCTGATCCATCCGACAAGACACGACAACGGGTGGACGTTGCATCTACGCAAAGCGTCACTTTTCATTGACCAGCTTCTCGGTATATTTCGTTCATCTTCAGCTCTCGGAATCCTCAAGAGCGGCCGACCAGCCACTCCACTACCGCCAAGATGCTGATGGAAGCGGTGATGATCGTTGTCGACAACAGCGAGAGCAGTCGAAATGGCGACTACCATCCGACGCGATTTGAGGCGCAGGCCGATGCTGTGAGCACTGTGTTCCGGCACATCACAAACGGTAACCCCGAGTCGGAGGTGGGCCTGATGAGCATGGGTGGCAAAGGCCCCGAGGTGCTCGTGACGATGACGACGGAGCAAGGCAAGATTTTGGAGGGCCTGCACCGAACCAAGAAACGCATCCGTGGTGACTCACACCTGATGACTGCGCTGCAGGTTGCCCTGGTGAGTGACGACAGACGGCAAGAAACACAGAGAAAGAGACACTGACCAGGACCAAGTTGGCTCTCCGCCATCGCAAGAACAAGACGCAGCGCACGCGCATCGTCGCATTTATATGCTCGCCGGTGCCCGAGGACGAGAAGGCGCTGTTGACGCTGGCTGCCAAGCTCAAAAAATACAACGTGTCGGTGGACTTTGTCGTCTTTGGCGACCTCGACGACGAGACGCAGCATAAGCTGGAGAAGTTCAACGAGAAGGTCAAGGGCAGCGAGGGTAGCCACATGATTGTGATCCCACCGAGCGGCAGCCTTCTGAGCGACCAACTCAAGCAGACACCGCTACTGGCGCGTGACGGCGGCGATGGCGGCGGAGGCGGTTTTGGCACGGATATGGGTGGTGGCGGCGGAGGCGGCGGCGAGTTTGACGAGTTTGGCATTGACCCATCGGTGGACCCGGAGCTGGCGCTGGCGCTGCGCATGAGCATGGAGGAAGAGAATGCCCGGCAACAGAAGCGTGCGCGCGAGGAGGCCGAGGCGGCCAAGAAGGAGTCACTCGAGGCCGTCAAGGAAGAGGACGAGTCGGCGGAGCCGCTGCTGGACAAAAACGGCGAGCCCAGCGGCAGTGGCAGTGCCAGCGGCAGCGGTGGCAAGGAGGACGACACCAAGAAGGAGGACGGGGCCAAGAAGGACGGCAAAGACGACGACAAGATGGATACGTCATAGTGAGAACCGGGTTTGTTTTCTGTCAGGGCGAGCCTGCTGTCGTTGACAAAAGCGTTCTGTGCTCTGTGAAGCGGGACATCTGATAAGGGATGCAGGGAACACGCTGGGGTTTGGTTTTCTCGCCGCGAACCACTGTATGAATACTACTCGGTACTGTACACAGCAAGGACCAAGACCAGGTCAGGTCAACCGTCAAAGCGGTGTGTTCAGGTATCTATAACTGGGACAATCGTGCCTCTGCCCAAGTGCGCCGCATAATGCCTGCAGTTCTAGCTTGCAATGCCCTTGCGGCTTTGCTTTCTCCCCTCCTCCGGCTACCGGTTGTTGATCTCGCGGATATACGAGTTGAGCTTGCGGTCAAACATGTCGCAGCGGATAGGCATCTCCAGCTGGTAGAAGGGGTTCTTCATGACGAAGTCGGAGTACATATCGTACACCCGGCGCATGGTCACGTCGACCCCGGCCTGGGCCGTGTCGGTAAAGAGCAGGAATTTGGTGCCTGTCAGCGTGTTGAAGCACTGCATGCGGAAGTTCTCCGTCTCCAGCACCTCGAGGCCTGATGGAGGATCAGGGCGCCAGGGTGCCATGCCTGCTGGCGTCATAACCGTGCCGCGCGGCAGCGAGCCATTGCCGACTGCGGCACTGCCTGGTCCTGTGCCGGCACTACCACCGACGCCGCCGCCAACAGATGCGCTGCCACTCGCCCCAGTCGTGGTGCCGGCCGAGGACGTTGCAGGTGAGACTTTCAGATGCTTGAGGGGGTTGAGGCGCGTTGTGATGGCATGGACGCTAGACGTGTGAGCAGGAAGAGCAACGTGGCGGAGTAGTCGTCCCTGCTGATACGTACCCGTGAAACGTGCCTGCTACGATCAGGTAATCATTGGTGCTCAGCTGGTTGAGGCCGCCCTCATGAAAGGTCCGGTTGTAGACGAGGCCGCCAGCCTTGTTGATGACGATGAGAGCAAAGACGGTCCTTGGCGCATCAGCACTTTCTACGACGGCTGCGAAAGGGAAAGGGGAGAAGGGGAGAAGGGGGTGCAATAATCCAGAGCCGTCCTCACATGTTGGTTCGCCTTGACACGACGGGCGCATCGTCACAAGCTGCGCCGTCGACGAGGGCTGCAATGACGCATCAGTTGCTGTTCGTTGTGCGTACCTCGTTGTTTTATCTGAACAGCTGTCTACATACCGGGGACGCCGTGCAGGAGGATGGTTGGTCGCGAGGAGTTTGTCGACGTTGGTGGTCGCCTGTTGCGTTGGTGAGAGAGTCGTCTGTCTTTGTCCTCCTTGGTGTGCTTTGCGGAACGTTTACTGAACGCGGTGAGCAGATGCCGCTAAAAAAGATCGGGGGGATGGGGGGAGGCGCTAGCGCCATGCGTGGTAGCCGTGTCTCGTGCGACCACCCAAATATGATGGCCTGGCCAGGCCAACCTTGAAATTCGCAGCGCAGAACAAAACCTTACACGCGAACAGCAGCCCCAGCCCCAAGCCCCCCCAGCGACGACTACGCGACGACGACGATAGCAGTCACGGCCGCGCGATAGAGAAACAACAGGAATTCAAACAGTATAGGCGGAAACGCTTTCTTCGTCCTGTTTTGTGCGCCGAACCCGCCATCTGCGCGCCTCGTCCGCAGGTGCTCGTTTCGAGAAGGAGACGACGCAGAAGCCCGCCGCTTTCACCGTTTTCCCCAGGAAAGTCAACGGCCTTGACGAGCCTGACACGTGCTCCTCGTCTCGCGTGCCGTCTGTAATCGCCATCCCCCGCCATACTCAAGCGCAATGCCGCAAGTACCGACGTCGCGGCCAAAGCCGCCACCGCCGGGCGAGGAGGAGGCCGGCGCCGAGCTGAAGCTCGGCGAGTTCGAGGGCGTCGAGACATTGTCGTTGTCCGAGGCATGGCTGGTCATCAACGCGCTCATGGCCAAGCGGCGCAATGACCGCAAGAACGTAAACGAGACAGAGTATGTAGCTGCTTCGCTACCATCCCTAGTTTCGCATTTTTCTTTGCCGTGCACCCGCTGACTCGACAGGGTCCTGACCAAAACGGTCGACTATCTCGATGCATTTGCACGGTTCAAGCGCAAGGAAAACGTCGAGGCCGTCGAGCGACTGCTGGCGTCGCACACGGAGCTGACCAAGTTCGAGCGCGCGGCGCTGGGCTCGCTGTGTCCGGACGGCGTGGAGGAGGCCAAGACGCTGATCCCGTCACTAAACAACAAGATCTCGGATGACGATCTGTTGGAGCTGCTAGAGGAGATGGGCAAGCTGCAAGGGTGAGGCAGGGGGGGTTTCTGATTCGCAGTGACGACCAAAATGGCATGGCAACTTTCAACCAAAATAAAGTCCGTTCAGCTTTCAACCAGAATAAAGTCCGTTGACAACTGGACGGTGGCGTTTTCATTAGACTCTGGCGACGCTGGGAGTGTGTCTGGCTCGGCATAGATGCACGTTCAGGTTGGTTGCTTTCTTTCTCAGTTTTTGGCTTTATCGAGAGGTTCCTTTTTTCCCGGTTCCTCTTCTTTCCTGGTTCCTCTAGCATCTAGGGTCACGACTAAACAAGCACACAAAAAGTCAAAGGAGTATTGTGTATTGTTTGTCGTAAAAAGTTATTAATGTAAGACTCCGGGGACAGCATATCCTGCAACATCCGCTGCGACGACGCCGGTACATGTACAATCAGGTTGGAAAGAGAAAGAGAGTGTACACAACCTCCTATGGCTGGTAGTGACCCCAGCTCGCCACATGCCGCCCACGCTGCAACTCGTTTTGCGAAACCTCGAGTGTTGCCCGTGGACTCTCGCAGAGCGTATTCAGCCGCGCGAGGGAGCCGGGGTTGGCTGCAGACACGCCTGGCACCTGGTGGACCGCCGTCTCGGACGTCTCGGCGAGGCTGTCAGGGTCGAGTGTCATAGACGTCATACCGCTTTTTGCAGAGGCACGCCACGATGAGACGGGCGATGACTGCGGAGTCAGCACGCTGCCTGTGGCCAGAGATGGCGAGTAGGACACATATGAGCCGATCTGTGGTGTTAGGGGGGTGGCTTGGGGTGTCTCCAGCTCGGCCACAGGTGACAAGATTCTGCTGTCCAGCTCGGAGATACCTTGTGCTGGCGCTACGTCTGGGACTTTCACGTCCATCCCAGGACCGAGGTAGCTCCCTTGCTACGTGTCAGCGGAGAGCTAGGTTGAGGAAACGGGCAAGAGCAGAGAAGACACCTACCTTGCAAGTCAGCAAGTCCGGTCTGACTGCGTAGTGATCCGTGTTGCTGGCTTCGCCTCTTGGCCGCCAGCCGGGCCCCTCGCAAACCCCAGCGCGCAATCGCTGACTCTACGCCGGCGTCTGGAAAAGCCTCGCCGAAGAGCAACGCCGTCGTGCTGGCCGGTGAGGCACCCTGTGGGGAGGCACCGTCATGGCTTTCGGGGTCCCAGAGCGCACCGCTCCCTCCTCCTGGTGACGGGTGCATTTGTGCTGCTGTCGAGGACTGCTCCAGCTGCTGCGTCTCCGTGCCATGATGACTGGACCCTCCGCGCTGCTTTAGCATATGATTCCGCCGGTGCATGCGCCATAGAACCAAGGCAACCAGCACGAGAAAAGCGAGCACGCCCACGGTAATAACGCCACCCATGGCCGCCTTGGAGAGGCCATGCGGCGGCGGTTGCCGGGACGGCGGCGGAAGCGGTGTTGGTGAGGGCGATTGTGAGGCCGAAGACGGGCTGAATGATGTGCGGGATAGTGTGCTAGTTGTAGCGGGGGTCGTCGTGGCACTTGTGGTTGCCGTTGTTCCTCTTGATGTTGCTGATGACGAGGAAGTCGTTGTTGGTGAACTTGTCTTCTGCGTGGACGACCGGGTCGACGTCGAGGTCCGCGCAGTTGTTGCGTCCGAGGGACAGCCGTCGTGGTAGTCGCAGGCAGCGACCGCACAACAGCCTTGGAAACCGCTGGAGCTGCAAGTGTAGAACTGCGTGCCTTGCGGGCAGTCGTCACGGGCAACGAGAGGGAAGTGCATTGTTGACGGGGATGTCAAGGATCGTCTGCTTGACGATCGGAGGCATGGATAGATAGTGGGGGGTTGGAGCGGGATGCAATAGAGAGCAAGGAGTATTGAGCAGAATAGAGCAGGGCAGATCAGAGAAGAGCGGAACGGAGAAGAGCGGAACGGAGAAGAGCAGGACAGAGAAGTACAGAACAGAGAAGTACAGAACAGAGAAGAACAGAACAGAGAAGAGCAGAACAAGAAGAGCAGAACAGAGAAGAGCAGAACAAGAAGAGCAGAACAAGAAGAGCAGAACAAGAAGAGCAGAACAAGAGCAGAACAAGAAGAGCAGGCGGACTATGGATCGTGGGGAAGGAGAATGCGCGCAGCCACTTGCGATCAGCCTTGACCGGAACCAGCACATTCAAGCTGCCCAAACTCTATGCAATTCGGCCTTCTCGCAGATGACATGTGGCATGGCTCGTGCAAAGCCATCCACCCTCCGCCTGCAGACTGAGGACGACAGACAGTGTGCAGTGAGGCTCGGACTCATGCCGGGGGTCCTGTTTCTGCTACCCACCCTCCTCCATGGCGAACGCTGCTGCTTACAGATTAGCCCGGTCAGCTGTGATAAAAGCCGCTTCCAACAGACTTCCAACAGACCGACAGCATGTAACAACAAGAGGCCAATGCGGGTTGCAAGGAAGACTGTCTCGAGAGCTATTCATCACCTTGCCGCGAGCCTCTTCATTGTCATGTCGGTTGCCGTTTTCGAATGCCATCAGACGCTTTCGCTGTGAGCATCGGCCTGTGACCTTGCTTGTTCCGCATTGCCTCTCGGGCAGACCCTGCGGCCGGTTTTCTGCTGTGGGTTCGTTACACAGAAGGAAGGAATCGTTGAGTCTTGGCACTCTCCGCCACATCAGCCATCAGCCTGCAGCTAATTTTGGATTGTCATGAGAAGGATCACCTCGCCTTTCCTATTCCATCCTCTTGCACTTACATTTGTGATAAGTCCTGCTGCTGGGTGTGTACGGACAGGCAGGATGTGCGTTGGTGTCTGGTCTGTTGTCACTTGACAAATGCAACGCCTGCCCCTTGCTCATTTTCCGGTGGCAGGGGTTTTGGTCATGGACAACTTTTCAAAAATGATACATTCAAAATATAAAATGCCAACGCCGTGCAAGTAAAGTAATGCCCGCGTAGCAAACAAATATCGGTAGCTCCGGAGGCTTCTTCCGACAAGGAGCATCCGGTATCGCCTTCGCTTCTAGGCCAGCTTCTCCAGAAGCAACTTGGCGCCCGCGTTACCAATGGGTCGCTCTGCTGCGGCCACTGCGGCCACAGCGGTCACCTTCTTGTCCACCTTCTTGCTTGACTGCTTTTTACCCTTTTTGTCTGCAGCCTCGCCTGCACCTGCTGCTGCTGCTGCTGCTACCCCGGCCGCCTCCCGTTTGGCCTTCTGTTCTGTCGTCTCTTCCATCGCCGCCTTTTCCAGGGCCTTGCGGTTCTTCGTCTTCGACAGAGTCTTCTTCAGTTCGGCCGCGTAGCTCGCCTCTAGGTCGCCTGCCTCCAGCAGCGCCACCACCACAAACGAGCTTGCCGATCCCGTCGCCCACGACATGATATGGTCGCGGATGTGTGGATACAGGATGTTGGCAAAGTGCAGCGGCGGGTCCACCAGCTTCACCTGGCCCAATGTGCGGTCAAACCGCCCCCCTGCCACCAGCGTCTTGAGCATGCGCGTGCCGAACAGGGACTGCGACACATGTTGTACACTAGGTGGCGCGAGCGCAGCGCCTCCGCCGTCCTCCTCGTCACCACCCCCCTCGCCGTCCGCCGCCCCCGCCGCTGTCTGCGCAATCGCCGCCAGCGCTTCCGCCTTGTCGCCCACGGCAAACAGCAGCACGTCCGTTACCAGCTGGCAGCCAAACGACGTGGCCACCAGGTCCCGTGGTGAAGCTGCAATCGCAGCCAGAAGCTGCGGCGACATCGCCGCCACGAGCTCGCGGCGCCGAACATCCGGCTCCTTCTTGCTCGTCGTCTTGCGAATTTCGTGTATCTCTTCCAGCATGGCCACATCCGCCGCGTGGCTCGCTGGGAACAGCGCTTTGGTGGCTCCCTCAAACAGATACAGGATCGTCGTTCGCGCATTGAGGTCATTGGCACAGAAGATAATGTTCTCCACGCCCTTCTCCTCGTTCTTGCCCAGGATCTCGGGGAAAATGGACTTGCTGGTCAACTTCGTGTCGTCGATCAGGTCGTACGCTGCCAGGATGATCGCATGGCCATAGGGGTCGCCACACAGTAGCTGAAGAGTGTCCTTGTACGTGCGCAGCAGGTGCTTCCGGTCCTTGGCATCGCCGTACGCCAGCAGCAGGCACACCAGACGCGCCCCCGACTTGGTGAAGCCCATGTTCTTCAGCAAGTCGCCACCCTCATCGCCCTTGACAATCTCTAGAAACTCCTTCTGGTCTTCCGACCCTGCCGCCACGTTGAGATAGTACTGTAGCATGGCATCGTGCAGCATCGTGAAGCCCGTCAACTTCTTCTGCACAAGCCCGTTGATCATACCTAGTAGGTTCTTGAGAATGGCGCCCCGCTTGCTGGGTTCCTTGTCTAGGATCTCCTTGAGATCGGCCGTTGGCGTCGCGGAGCTGCTGCCGCCCGCGAGGAGGTCGCCGGCAGCGGATGTATTGGCCAGCGAAAACTCCGGGCCGTACCACTCTCGCAGCAGCTGCGCCTTTTGGCGGCTCGTAGCCACGCCACGGTACACGTCGTCGAGGATCCATGACGCCTCCGGGTGGTTAATGAGCTTGCGCACTTTGCCGTAGAACTCGGAAATGATCATGTCGCGCGTCGCCTGGTCGTTCTGCACCAGCAGTTTGCCCACCAGAAACTTGGCGTACTTGCTCTCGGCCATCTGCGCGTACGCGCCCTGCAGCTCCTTCGCAATGCTCTTCCGCTGCTCCGGTGTCGAGTACTTCACTGCCGTCTGCACGGCCCGCACCGCGTCATGCTTCAGCACAAAGTCGCGGATGCGCCCGGTCGTGATTCCGAACAGCTCGTCCACCAGCTTCTGCCGTTCATCCTTGGGCACGTGTGACTTGCGCCGCAGCCGTTCCCACAGCTTCTTGGACCGCGCCAGTTCCTCGGCAAGGGGCTTCGCTGCGCGTCGCTCTAGTGCCAGCTGCTTCTGCTTTGCGTGTGCCTCCCGGGATGTAGTGGCGCCTGTGATGCGGAGCTGCGTCAGTTTCTCAACGACCTCGGATCCTGGGGCACTCTCGCCGACCTACCCTTTTCATATGTTTCTCCATTGGTCGTAGGCTTCTCGCCGCCAGCTTTTGTTGCTGTCTTCCCACCTTTGCCGTCGAGCTTTGCCTTTTTCGTCCACTCGTTCTTCGTGGCTCGGTACGTCGACGAAGCCTTGCGCTTCTGGCCGCTTGTTTCAAGAGACATGGTGTCGTGTGGTATGCGTGTATGGTTCTTGCTCTTGCAGCAGAAAGATGGTCTTGGGGGTCGTCTTTTTTTCCCGAAAGTAGCCTGGCTGTTTGATAAAAATAAATTTTTCTTATCAGCTAATTCTGCCGGGCGGTGAGCCCCCCACTCTGAAATGGTCTCTACGGACTACGGAGTAAGACTTGCCACATGTTCGTTGACTTGCCAGCTCACAACGAGAGACGAGGCCTTGCTACTCTCCATAACGATGGGTCTCGAAGACCAGAAAGAGGAGATTGAAGTGCTCGAGTCCATCTTTGCCGACGAGTTCACCAACCTCGACGACGACTCGTTCCGCATCGCCATCAAGCTCGACCTGCCCGACGATGTCATTGCAGCAACACAGCCGGCTGATGCCGACGAGGAATACGAGGCACCGGTCATGATGCTTACCGTCAAGTACCCGGCAGAGTATCCGGACAAGGAACCTAACCTGGATCTTGCCCCGCCACCACAGCAGCACGAGCAGCACCCATACTTTAGCGTCGCCGACGACCGAGACCAGCTGCTGGCCGACCTGCGCGAGACCATTGACGAGAACATGGGCATGGCCATGGTATTTACGATTGTCTCGGCCCTCAAAGATGCGGCCGAGCAGCTCATCATCAACCGGCACGAAGCGGCAGCCCAAGTGAAGGAGGAGCAGCTGATGGCGGCCGAGCGCGAAGAGAATAAGAAATTCCACGGAACGCCCGTCACACCCGAAACATTCCTAAAGTGGCAGGATGCCTTCTTGAGAGAAATGGCCGAGAAACGGAAGCGCGACGAGGAGCAGCAGGCCGCCGAGCAAGCCAAGAAAGGCGGGCGGAGTACCGCTGGCATCAGCGGTGGCGTGGTTGGCAAAGACGGCAAACGCCTTACAGGACGGCAACTCTGGGAGCAGGGTCTGGCCGGCAAGGGCGACGATGATGTAGAAGCAGAAGCCGCAGAGGAGGAGGACGACGACGATGCAGTACCCACAGGCAATGTCCAGAAGCTCAAGATTGAGGCATGATTCAGATTGGATACAAAGAATAGATGCACGAAAGACATTCACATCGAAAAGAGGCGTACCCTGTTATATGCTGTGTAGATGGCAGAGGATCTGCGAAGGAAGCAAGTTATGTACATGTTTTGGATCCTGAATCATGATGCGTCTCTGTTTGCCGTAACGAGGCGCTTTCTTTGATCTTTCCCTCGTCTTTCGTACCTTTAAAGATGTCTCCTTCCCATCCCGGAACGCCGGTTATAAGAAAGAAGAAGAACGAATAAAGATAACGTCTCGCATTAGTCCTGCATCTCGTCGTCGTCCTCGTCTTCGTCCCCCTCGCCATCTTCTTCGTCTTCCCATTCGTCGTCATCATCATCCTCAAAGTCTTCCTCGTCCTTCTCCGCCTGCGGCGCCGGGCCCACGGCGGCTTCGACTTCTTGCAGAAGCTCCTTTGCATGCTCGCCTAGCCGCTCGTCCTCGTACTCCTGCTGCTGGAAGCGTCGCAAACACCGGCCCAGGCAGCGACGTGCCTCTGTCCAGGCCGCCTTCAGTTGCTGCTGCGCCTTCTCAATGCCAATCCCGGCCTGCTCCTTCAGCTTCTCGCCCACCAGGTAGTTGGCGTACCCGGCCAGGTACCACGCCTCAACCGACTGCTCGTCCTCGCGCAGCAGGTGCGCCGTCACCTCAATGGCTTTGGGCAGCCAGTCGGCTGTCATGAGCATGCGCGCCAGGCTGATACGCACACTGAACGCCGGCACGTCCGGGTGCTCTGGTGCCAGCGTCTCCCACAGCTCGATACTGCGCTGTAGCGCCGCCCGCGCATCGGCGTCGCGGCTCTGGCTGATGCGCACGTTGGCAAGCGTCTGCCAGGCCTCGGCTGATGCCGGTGCCACCAGCGTAGCCTCGGTGGCCAGCTTCTCGCACTGGTGCTCGCAGTCCTCCTCAAACGACAGGTCCGTCATCCACACCTCGGCCATGGCGCATAGCACCTGCGCCAGCTTGTCGTTGAACAGCTTCGCAACCTCCTCGCCTTCTTCACCATCACCGAGACTACCACGCTTTGGTGCGCCTACCGTCGCCTTGTCCGCCAGCGTCCGCAAGGCCCCGGCACCGCGCTCGAACCAAGCCAGGCTGTCGCGGCCGCCCTCTTCGCTGAGCTGTGCCAGGTACAGAAACTTGTCCACGCCGCCGCCCAACGCTTCTGGCAATGTTCCCTTGGGGTCCAGCTGCGCCGACCGGCCAAGGGCCTGGCGCGCGTCATCCAGGTCGCCGTTCTCAAGGTGGATCTCGCCCACCAGCGCGCACGCTGCTGCCAATCCGACGCCGTCCACCACAATGTTGTTGGTGCCGTTGCCACTGCTCGCACTCTCCAACGCCCGCTGGGCTTTTTGAGCAGCTGCCAGCGCTACTGGGACATCGCCCTGCGTCATGGCCGCCTCGGCCTCTTCGACAAGCATCCGGGGTGTTTTGCTCGGCCGTCCTGATGATGTCTCTGATCGTACATGGCTGCCCTTTTTGGAGTGCGCCTTCTTGGAAGACGCTGGCCGTGTTTTGGCCATTTTTTATGGTTTTGGGCTTTTCCCGGTAAAAGGGAATCGGTTGAGAAGGTGACCACAAATTGTTGTGAGGAAAAGGTGTCTCGCAAAGGCTGGCTTGTCGTCAGAAAAAAGTTTATCGACGATAAGCAGTCACTAAAAAACAGCCCCTTTACATATATACTGTCAAATATGCATATATCCAGAACCCAAGGTCAATAGGTACTATGGGGAATCTGATATATGATGATGCCAAAAGACTTTTTCAAGACTTCCCTATTCAGACGGCACGCCAGCGTTGTCAAAATGCAGAACCTTTAAAGGGAAAGCCCTCATATAGTATTACCCTGTCTCCGTAAACTGTGACCGAGCCCCTTGCCAAGGTGCCGTCCAACCGTGCGCCGATCGCTGCGTGTGCAAGAATTCAAAAGACAAAGAAAGGAATAAGGCAGTCGTGGAACAAAAGAAAAAGACAGACGAAAAGGGAAATAAATGCGAGAAACAAAACATTGAGACAAAAAAGCTAAATCCCATCACATATATACGCCTGATCCAAATTTATCCCAGTTTTGAAACGGCGCGTCGCACCAATATCTCCCGCCAAAAGTCGGCAGCATCACCGGTGCTCGTCGTCAACCAGTTCTGCAGTGCTGCCAATCAGATCATGATGCGGCTCTAGCTCGACTCTGCTGATGCTGCCTTTCTGCACATAGCCGTAGCTCGTTGGTCGCTCCTCGTGTGGGCTCGCCGTGTTGGACGCTCTGTCATGCAGACTACTGGCCTGTGTGCGGTCTTCATTTGAGGCAGCATTGGATGACCCCTCGGAAAGACGTCCGTGGATGGAGTTGCTGCGCTCAAACGGCAGGCGTGTTGCGCTGCTACTAGACGTAGCACCACCACCGCCCGCCGACTCGACATTCCCCGCAGGCGCTTCAAACGACTGCTGTAAATAAGTTTGACCTGTCTGGTCAACGGGCGAGGGGCGAGCAGCTGAGAGATGGAATTTTCCGTCGGCCGAGAAACGCTTCGAGCTCTTGCGAGGAACGTTTGGCACATCCAACAGCATGGGCACGCCAGGTATGGTTGGAACACTATCCCCGTCTTGGCTGCCGCGGCCGTGCGTCTGGCCTCCGCCACGGTATCGGCTTGCTTCGGATTGGTGGCGGCTTGGCAACCGGCTCGGCATGTGGATGCTTTCGCCAGCGTCGATGTCCGGTAAGAAGGGTGGTGTTTCTGACACACGCAGGAATCCTGGCTCGTCGCCAGCCTCGCTTTCATCTACCGGGTTGCCTTCAGCGTCTAGAAGCTCGCGTTCGCCGGGATTTCCCCCACCGATTAGGGCAGGGCGATCGCGGCTCCTCCTCTTTGCTTGGTTTCTGCTAGATTGCTTGTCGTCTTCGTCATCCGGTTCTATTGGCCCGTTCCGGATCACATCCATCGCAACAGGAATACCTGGTGGAGGGCCCTCGTCATCAGAATCACCACCGCGTGCCACCATGGCTGGAGGCATCCGAGCGCTGCGAACGACCTCGAAGCTTTTGCCCTTCTCCTTGCTCTTACCGCCCATCAACGTCCGCAGCCAGCCAGCAGCCGACGACATTGGTCCAGTCGGGTCGGCTGGGCCGGTACCCAGCTTGCGGCTGGGCGCATCCGAGTTGAGACGCTGACCCCGAACGCCATAGTAGAAGTCAACCTCGCGCGTCGAATAGTCCGTTCGTGGAGAGAAAGAGACTCCTGACTGTGCATATGGTGCCGGTGTTGTACCTCGCGAGAGCTGGCCCTCTATGTCTACCGGGTCATTTCCAGGACCCATAGCACCAGGTAAACCACCTGCTGCTGCTGCTGCTGCTGCCAAACCCGATCCAGTTCCCGGTGCCGTGATGGCACTAAATCCGCCCACAACACTGCCCGGGCTGAGAGGGCTCTGCGACCAGTCACCGCTGACCCAAGAGCCGCGTGTCTTTTCGGCCGGAGAAGGTGCGTTATCTTGATTGACAGTTGGCCGCCGAACCCGTCGAGGCGGACGGTAGTATGGATCAGCAGCTTCGGCTGGAGTAGCACCAGCGCTGCTGACCAGAGCAGCGGCGGTTGTGCCAGAGAAACGGTTGCTATTCGGGTTCGGGGAGGGCAAGAATGAGAAGTTGCTCATCTCGCCTGCCGTGGTGGGGGTGCCGCCATTTTCGGTGTTCCGCCCAGCCGAGGCCAAGCCAGCCTCGATGCTGAGGTTGTCCAAAGGCGAGGAACTGCGCTGTGCAAGCTTGCCGGCCATGAGAACACCGATGCTACCAGCAGACTCGCTCCGCAGCCGACCGTTTGGCATGACGTAGCCAGATTTGCTGCCTTCTTCGGAGTCGAGCATGGCAGAGCTCGATAGCTGACTTTGGCGAGACGCGGCGCCTGCGGCACGCCGCGGCATGCGCCGCGACAGCTGGCGCACTCCAAAGATCTTGGATAAGCCGCCCCGAGTCTGGCCGGTGACATCGTCGCCGACCAACCCAGATACACGAGCAAAAACCTCAAAAATGGTGAGTAGAGCATTGAGGAAGAAGCCAATGACAATGATGCCGGCATGAATGAGCAGGATGACGTAGCCGATCCAACCTTTTGGGCCCTCGGAGACGCCCAAGGCTGGAATGAAAGTAATCATCAGCATGATGGTGACGAATCGAAGCAAGGCAAACAAAGTGTGGTAGGCATTCATCGACGACTGCCGGTGGAAAGGCAGGATGGCCTGTAGCGTCAAGACCTGAACAACTTCACAGATTGCCAGGAGAACAATCTGGGCGATACCGGCGGGTTGCACGGCGCCAATAGCAATGCCTCGGACCAGTGTCAGTGCAAATGGCGAGAGGGCATACGCAGCAGCCTCGTCGGAATAGGTGTTGTACAGAGGGCCGTAGAGCATGAGTGTCGGCAGGTCGTCGAACAAAACGGAACGGGGCTTGGTCGTGATGATCAGGTACAGTAGCCAGGCAGCAAATCCGATGATGGCGACGAGGGTGATAGCGGCTAGGGCCACCGTGTACGTCGGTGACTGAGTGGCCACAACGCATTGAAAGGTGGTCAGGGCGACGATGGGCAGCAAAAAGTAGTTGAAGACAATGCGGATGACATTGCCCACAGAGTAAGGCCAGTTTTTCGATCGGAGGTCTTCTTCGGGGATCTTGCGCACAACACGGTACACCCATTGCAGACCGAAGCCGAGCTGGAACAGGACAGTGACAGCGGCGATGATGGAGAGCAGCCACACCATCATGCCGGCCCAGACGTCTTCGGCCTGACCCATGCCAACAAGCTGTGCCAAGTTCTGAAGACCGTAGGTGCCGTTTGTGTAGTACACGCCATCCACGATGCTCTGCATGCCAGCGTCTTTGCTCACAAAGGTGTGGTTGAACATAAGGGTGGACCACGACGCCTGGCTCACGATGGGCTGGTAGAAGCCTGGGTAGCTGAGGGTCAAGCCGCCCGTCAGGACGGCAAACTGCAGGTATTGCAAGCAGTCACCAAAGCCGGGTGTGACCAGGCGCAGCAAGTCCGGGTCGCGGCCATAGTTAGACGTCCAGTGGAAAATGTCGCTTGTTCCCCAGGGACTGTACATGCCGGCATAGATGGTGGCGGCACCGACAGCCAGCAAGACGACCAGTGGCAGAAAGCGGATGACCCACGCGATGCCGCCCAACGTTGGCGTGACGGTGGCCGAGACACAGCCTATCGTGGTGGCCTTTTCGTCGCCATAGCGGATGATGAACGTCGCAGAGAAGGAGGAGAAGGCGTAGGACGAGTTAAAGTCGCTGGACAGGGAGATCGAGGGGAGGTTGTAGTAGGGAATGACGGACGTGTTGAACACAGGGCCCAGGGGGCACGATGCGTTGGTCAACGACTCCAAGCAGAAATTAGTGTCGTTGTTCCAGGGTTCGTATGTAAGCACGCCGACCTTGGAGTGCAGTGTCGTGAGCTTTGGGGCGGCCGAGCCAGGATCTGGCTCTTCTAGGATCTTGCCGTCGGCGGAAGAGTTGTCGTTCCAGAGGGGGCTGTTCCATGCCGGCAGCGTCGACGCCGTCAGCGAGCCAGTGACATTGCCGTACATGGTGACGACGAGGCGATGGCTTGGGTCGGTGTCGTCGAAGAAGGCCTCGACGCGGAGAGGCACCCACTGCAACAAGACAGGATCGTTGCTAAGGTAGTCGTCGGACAGGCAGTTCTGGAAAGCGACGGAGGCAGCGGCGGCCGGCCGAAAGCCTATGCAGGCCAGGAAGACAAGAAACATTGTGAGGAAGAAATTTGTATTCGCGGCGGAATGCCTCCGCGGCCTATGCCATGTCGAGGAGGTAGCAACAGGCGATGCAGCCTGTGTCCAATCTGGTCGTGATGCTGGCTTCTGGCTGTGAGGGTGGCAGGATGCTCGGGAGCTGTGAGATTGGCGTGCGTAACATCTGATGCATGGACACGAGGCTGGTATGCTCTTCTCGGCAAGTCGGCAGCGAGCGTGCTTGGCCGGTGCTCGTTGCCGGTGGTGTGAGTTGCAGTGATCCATGACGCTGTCGATTGCAATGACCGTAAAGAGGAGGGCCACCGACAAGATTGGATGAAGGACGAGAGTTTAGGGATGGATCGCGATCGGTGCTGGAGGGAGGACTAGGAGAGACTCGTCATCTTGTGTCGCACGCGAGCGTCTGCCGCGACAACGATGCGTAGGCTGGCCAATTTCGAGTGAAAGGTCACGAAAAGGTTGATGGCGCCGAAGACGGGACCAGAGTTCGGGATCGTCACGATGTGCCCGGAGTAGACAATCGGTACTGTTTGCGGGAAAGCCTGCCCGTTTGACAGTGGGCAAGAAACGGGAAGCCAGAGAGGGCTGGAGACCTGGGGCCGTCCGGCGTCTGGGGATGGTTGTTGTCCGTCGTGGGCGCAAATTGTCTCTGCCGGCGTTGATTGTGGTTGTGGTGAGCGCCGAAATTAATGAGCTGGAAATAGGGATTGGGCTATGTTATGCCCAAAGGCGGCCAAGGCTAGGCCCCTATGCTTGGACCCAAAGGGCCTGCAGGAAACCGAATGGGGGGTGGCTGAGAGCCACAATGGCAAAGTCAGCAGTCCAGACGGCGCAGCGGGTCTTTGTCGAGGAAGATAAGCAATTCATAAGGACTTAAGGAAGACAAAATGGAGATTCGTGGACAGAAAGCCAAAGCGAAATGAAATTAGAGATGCAAGATGAGAAGGAATCGCTATGGGCAACTGGAGGAAGAAAAAAGAGTAAGAAAAGAGGGAAAAAAAGGTTCGACCACCCGTATTGCCTGTTAGCACCGCCTGAAAGCACCCTAAAAAAGCTCCCACGAGGCAAAAGGTACACGGAATACGCAAGCTCTGGTGGAGTCGCTTTGAAAAAGTACACAGTATCTCGGTGGTTCTGAAAACATTTCAAGCTGAGTACTCCGTACATGTACTCACTCCGTATGTACGGAGTAGAATGGCCCGTGGCAGGGCTCGTATTCGTCGCGGTCCGCGCCACCTGGGACACAAACCTGCCTTGATGATGCTCGGTTACTTTCATATACGAGGTTCTTTTCTTCCAGAGACCCGGCCGCCGGTCCCCTCTCTCCGGAGAGGCTTAGACCCCGTTTCCTGCTCTTCGTTTCACGTTCCTTGGCGCCGGTTGTCACCGAGCTCGACCTCGACTGGAAGATCATTCTGCGCTATTCTCATTGGCCGTCTGCCGTTGTCTTGTGGCGCTGTTAATTGTTCGCAACCTAGGTAGCCTAGGTACCTAGATAGGTACATACATGAACAGGTAGTAATACGGAGCATGGAGTTCGAGTTCGAGTACAGAGTACACACCCGACCTCGTCTGCTGGAGCGCTTCCGACCTCATCTCCGCCTTGGGGATGGACAAGACGGTCTCTGTAAGATTCTCATCTTTTAATGGTGTGGCGACATCGCACCCTCTCCATGAGTCCGTTCTTCTCTCTAATCCTTTTTGCCTCGTCGTCTTGTCGTCTCCTTAGCCTCCTCATCCCGCCCTCGCCCAGCACGTTTCGGAATATGTCGAGAGATCATTGGTCTGAGACATCTTCTATATAAGACACTCCCGCTGTGGCTGATCCTGGAGGAGATTGTCGGTGCTGAGCTTCTGTCTTCTTTTTCGGTCTCAAAAGCAAAGTGCCAAGGACCAAACACGATGTTTCATCTGCCGCGGGGATCGACCAGAATAAAGGCTGTGCTTGCAGACAGTGTACTTCGTAAAGCCCGTCGATACGGTATTCGGTATTCGGTGGCCGTTAAAACGATCGTCGCCTGGTCGCTTTAATAAAAGTAGATGCGCAGTTGAAGCGTAAGAAACTGACAGGAGAAGAGATGAGGTTACAAAGATCTCCCCATCAAGAAGAATACAATCGAGCAAGACAGAAAAAAGAGAGGTGAAAGTGGTAGGAAATAGAAAGCACGTGGTAAAAGTGAGAGGAAACAGAAAAACGACAGAACTGACAGAGAAACAACGACCACGAATCTGTCACATTCCGGGCAAAGACTCGGCTTGCGATTTCGACCTCTCACGCCAACACATCAAGTCTTACAACTCCGTACCGTTAGTGCCTTCCTCTTCAGACTCTTTTTCAAGTACAACTCAACCTGTACGCGGCCTTCACCCGTGTCTTTTCTCTCGGCACCAACTCGTGCTAACCAGCTGGCTATGGCTGCCTCCAATTTGGTCTCAATGCTCGTGATGTCTGCAGTTTCTGGCGACAGGTACTCTGTTTCCCATTCCCAAGACCGCACGGTATGCGCGAGCCTCGCAGCATCTCTCCGAAGTCGACCTACATCGACATTGATTTCAGAGGCGGGTCGTCTGTGAGCCAGCCTCGTCGACGTTCTTGTCTTTCGGGCATCACGTCTGTCATCTGTCTCGGCAGGACGCTTTAGAGAGGCAATAGCACGACCAGTGTTCAGGTGTGTCCCTGGAGGTTGCCTGGTCTGAGCACTGGGTTGCTGGCTCTGCGAACGAAAATGTCGAGCTGACACAAAAGACTGACTTGGCGACTTCGACGTGTCGAGTTGCAAAAGTTCATCAGTCTGCTCGTCGCGCTGTGGCTGTTGCTTTTTTGGGCCGTGTTGCAGTCTCATGCGACGCCCCGTGCAGTTTTCTTCGACTCGCCCCCCTAACGCGACGACCGTCTGCCTCTGGTAACCACGAGATGAGTTTCCGAGATTCCCCGTGCCATCACAGCCGGAGCCCAAGACGCTCTGTCGAGTTGTCTGGCTCTGGTCTATCTCGTCTGGACTTGACGGAGGAGGTGTCTGCAGGCTGCGTGTAGGTGCGTCGTCCCTGTACCTTGACCGTTGCATAGGCGTGTCCTGAACGTACCGTGGGGAAGGAGACGCAAGAAGATGATAGCGTCGTGGGGATGGACTGCCGGATGTCAAAGAGCTATCTGCCACTCTTGACGCCCGCATATTTTCCGTGGATGAGCTGGTGACCATGCCGGCCAATTGAGACAACTCCGACTGCGCATCGTTGGGATCAAATGCCGTGTCGTGTACAGCACTATGGCTCTGGGTCTGCGTCTGACCTGGAGTGACTAGCCCTACTCTACCAGTTTCCCTGCTAAGAAGAAGCCTCGACTGTACCACACGCTGGGATGATGATTTATGCACCCGATTCCCGCATTGATCTGCTGGCGGAGCATCGAAATACACTCTCCCACACAGCCTTTCAAAGGCACCGTACAGAAGCTTTTCGTCTGCAAAAAGAACATCTGTTTTAGAAGTGTTCACGTTAACATCATAACTGCCTGGAGGACACTTGATGTTAAGCCTTAAAAAGCAGTCTCGGGCCTTCTTTGGTTGTGGCCGGTTCTGGAGACTCGATTTGCCAAGTCTGGTGTAAAAGATGTCAAGAAGTCTTTTTGCTGTGCCCTGAGTGTGCGCTGCGAGCGGGCGCCCATCGACCGAGACAAACCCGCCAAGCTTCAGCTTCGACAGGTCAGCGCCTGGAAGGGGAAGATAGGCTTCAAATATAAAATCGACATCTTTTGAGGAGGCCTGAGATAGAGTGTGTTCTAGAGTTGCCTGCCCGCTGAGAAGTTCCGTCGAGGACATAGTAGTTTCTTGACACTGTTGAGCGACCTCGGTGCCGAAAATCATGACAATGGCTTGCTTGATGTCACTGGTATCTGATGCTGCGCTCGATGCTGTTGTGCCTCCCGCCACACTGCTTGTCATGGGGCGGTAGTACCATACAGGTGCCGTTTTCTGGAACACCTTGAATGTCAGCCGCAACTTTGGACGAGCTAGCGCATAACCGCTGAGGAGTGTCTTGATGGCTGTTATCGTCTTCCCGGCTTCCTGGATCGCAATCTTGCGTCTCACCGGAAGCGATGCAAATAAGCAGGTGACCGACACAGTCGTGCCGACAGGTGCAGACACGGTCTTGCGGCTCTCCGGAACAACGCCTCCCAATGCGTGTGCCAGACGAACTGTGGTGGCAACGGCATCTGTGGCTGTTCGGGTAGTGATGGCCACAAAACCCAGCGTGTTGGCACAGGCTAGGCCTTCACCCCGAAACCCCAGGGATGCGCCGCCAAGTGTTTTCAGATCTTCAAAGCTCCGCAGCTTGCTCGTATGGCCGTGGTGGCCAAGAGCGGCAAAATCTGCGCCGGCAATGCCGTGACCATTGTCACGCACCTCGACCTTGTCAACCGTGTTGGGGCTTATGAGTACCTCAATTGAGGTTGCCCTGGCATCTATGCTGTTGTCCACGAGCTCCTGGACAAGACTGATTGGAGATGCAATGAGAGTCGTGGAGCCAAGTAGCCGGCGAGTGTCCGCCGAGAGTGCCTTGATTGACATTTTTAAAAATGGCAACAGAACGGTCCTCGCACTGGGCAGAATGGTGGTTGACAGCTATGCTTCAGGACGACTTCTCCTCGTATGAGCCGATGTCGCGTTGACGGCCCAAATTGTCCCATCGAAACAGACGGGAGGATCTCAAAAAAAATCGAAGGAGAGGGAGAAAGAAGACACGACATTTTTTCTCCATCCTGCTTGACCTTTCGACATCAGGAAGGAGCAAACCTGCTGTTTCTATTCCAGAAAAAGAAGCTTTGATAAACTGGTCAGATAATATGAGACGCTGGCCAGTTAGGTACCAACCTATTAGGAAGGTACATTCTTGTTGACGTGAAGTCTAACATATTCCCCGCTTACCAAATGATCACCATCAGCCGCTCTGGACTCCTGGAGTCCCATTAGGAGAAGCCCCACCTGCTGTACGCTGTACTCCGTACGCTTATTATGCTTACTGTTGCCCCTCAGCAGATCGTAAAACCCGTCTTCATTTCGATTGTTCAACCCGCAGAACTGTCTATTCTGCCCATACACTCGTTCGGCCACTTACCCTCCCCGAAAATGCACGACAAGGGTCCCATCTCCGAGAAGCACGATGGCTCCGGCCTCCGCGTCGGCATTGTGCACGCTCGCTGGAACACGGCCATTATTGAGCCGCTCGTGTCCGGTGCCAAGGCAAAGCTGCTAGAGAGCGGCGTGCCCGAGCAAAACATTGTTGTCGAGTCGGTCCCAGGCGCCTGGGAGCTGCCGGTGGCCGTCCAGAGGTATGCGCCGCTATCACCGCCCCTGTGCCCTGTCCTCTGTTTTCGCCAGACCCGGCTAAGCTGACCTCGGTGCCGCGTCCAGGTTTTTCTCTGCGTCTCAGATTCAGTCGGCATCTTCCGCTGGACCGGTCTCAGCCGGCGACCTGCTCCTCGGCGGCAGTACGACTGACCTTACCGCAACGGCCGGCACGGGCGCGAGCGGATCTACCCAACAGTTCGATGCTCTCATTGCCATTGGCGTTCTGATCAAGGGCGAGACGATGCACTTCGAGTACATTGCCGATAGCGTATCACAGGGCTTGATGCGTGTGCAGCTGGATACGGGCGTGCCAGTGGTGTTTGGCCTCTTGACGGTGTTGAACGAGAAACAAGGCCTAGCCCGCGCTGGCGTGATCGAGGGCAGCCACAACCACGGCGAGGACTGGGGCCTGGCAGCGGTTGAGATGGCCGTGAAGCGGAAGGCATGGGCAGCTGGCAAGCTAAACTAACGAGAAGGAAAATAACAAACAAATAAAAATGGACTAACAAGGCCAAATACAACAGCATCAGAAAAACAGGTCGGTCAAAACGGGACTGGCAATATGTGTTTGGTATTGTCAACACGGAAAACTGGGAACACATCCGTGGTCGTCGTGTTTGAATACAACTGGCATGTTGCTCTACACCTGCGCCTTTGCATCGTAACTGCTCCTATGCTCTAAGGAGTAGGTAGTGATGAAAAGGGACTCATGATGACGTGAAGGCAAAGCACCAAAATGGTTGTAGCTGAAAGCGTGAAAAAGGGAATTGACGCAGTAATTACTCCGTGTAACGATGGAGAAAGGAGGACGGGGTATGCCAGTTATCTCAGTAGGTAGTATGGAAAATTATGTCTGAAAGTCAAACAAATGGCAATGTCTATCAACTCCAAAACTCCGTTTCTTTTGTTCGCTCTCTTCAAGATCGCAATCCCATGTTTGCAGTAATAAGAGGCCGAGACAGAATCAAAAAGTAACATCCAACTATCCAAATTATATGATCAAGGCGCCGATGTCGGTCGCAGTCGATTTTCTTGACTTCCACAAAGAACGCTTCTTGTCGCGCTTCGCCTTCATGGCTGCCCAACCTTCCTCATCGTCATCGTCGTCAGCTGCGTTCGGCTTCTTTGACGACGACATGTTCTTTTGTTTCCGGGACAGGTCCCAGCCGGTTGGGCTGAGGTCCCGGCTATTGGTCGCGTTGACCTCATCGGGACTTGTGCTGCCACTGCGATTCGGGTTCGTCGCCAGGTAGTCGCCAGCGCCCGGACCGACCGCACTGGACATTGTCATTGACTTGCGCAAGTCGGATGGCGGAGGAACAGCTGGAGCATGCGACACCGGCCGGTAGCGTCCCGGCATACCGACATTGCTTCGTTCAGAGGGTGCAATCGATGGTGCATATCCGTTAGCCATCTGGACGCGGATGGATGGCGCAAAGCTTGGGTTGGGTACAGGCTGGATCCAGGAGGCCGAGCTGGGCTGCACCATGCTCATTGTGCGATTGTGGTTGTCTGGGCGCGCAAATGGTGTATCGGCCATGGCGCCACTGTCAACAAACGAATATCGGGCATCGGGAGCCCCCATACCCATATTCATGGACCCACTGCCGAAACCACCGTACTGGCTGGTCGGTCTTTGCAAGCCGTTGGCACCACTGTTGGCCGCCATCATTTGCATAAATTGCATCTGCATCTGCATAAACTGCTGCATCTGCTGAGTCATTTGAATCTGGGCGTGGTCGCCGGGTGTGAGCATGTGCGGCGGCGGTCCCATGCCGGGATACAGCATCTGCGGCGGGATACCAGCCATGGGGTTATTTGGCAGTGGTCTGTTGACGGCGTCGACCGCAGGACTGCCTCTGCGCATGGCTCGAGATCGTTCCTCACTGGCAATGACACCAACGAGACCTCCGGGTGGTACTGAACCACTGTTCGGCGCGGGGGCGCCGCCAGCGAAGTTAAGTGTTTCTCGGTTATTCGTGTTGACTAGGCCGTACGGGTCTTGGGGAAGATTTCTCGCAAAGGCTGGAAGTCGACCGCTTCCTCCAAGTGCCGCTGCAGGAGCTTCACCGCCGACAACAGACTGAGGTCGCTGATAGCTTGGAGCAGCTGCGGCGCGCAGGTTTGGATTTGACATCATGGTGCTTAGACGAGTCGGTGGTCGATTTCGGCCGGGAAAACCGTGAGCAGCCAAAATCGCCAAGGGCACTTCTTCGTCTTCGTCTTCACCGTCTGATCCATTTTGAGGAGACGTTCCGGAAGCCGTGTTGTTGTTGTTGATCACTCCCTGACCCAGTGAACTGAGAGTGGGTAGGTTGGGAGTGGAGGCGGAGAACTGCAAACTCGAGCGCGCAAGGCTACCAGAAGCTGCCTCGCCGGTGACCTTCATCATCTGCTGGCGGTACACCGCCATATGCGCCTCTTGCTTCCGCCTCTGCTTTGCTGCCTGTCTTGATTTCTCGGCTTCGTCCATGTCGTCCTCGTAGTTGTCCTCCTCGTCCTCATCCCGATTTTCACCTTGCGCCGTTCTTTCGTTCATAGAATTATTGACTGTTTCCCGTTCTTTGTCCTTTCGATACCGCTCAAATTGTGCGGGTGTCATGACCTTGTTCCGTGGAGGACTAGGACTGCGAGATACGAAGCGCTGCGCTGCTCTGCTAGAGTGCATGAGGCCGTTGTCAAACAAATTATCGTTATCGCTGGACAAATGTTTGAGCCCCAGTTCGGGGGACGTCGAACTGGTGAGTAGTTTCTTGTAGCTTCCGCCCAAAGTATCGTCAATTCGAGAACCGAACAAGTTACTCGGAGAAGAAGATTTGGTATTTGACAGAGTGGTGTCCGCGAGAAAACGGTTGACCGAGGACAACGAGTCCTTTAGTAGCACGGTGTCTTCGTCCTCTGCTTCGGCGGCGTAGTCGATGGTGGAGCGGCGTCGGCCAAAAATAGCGCTGCTTCTCTTTAGGCCGGAATCAGACACGGTGGGAGCTGAGGGTGTCGAGCTCGGTGCAGGATTGGAGAGCGGAGAAGCGTGTCTCGGAACAGGCGGGGGGGCGTTTTCATTTGGCGAGATCGCAAGGGGGTTGGAGTACAGGAGCCTGTCGTTCGAGTTCTGGCTACCCCATGAATATGGCGAAGGCTCGACTTTGGTGGCTTTGTCGACCTGAATGGGTGCTGGTTGGTTCAAACGGTTCCCTGTCAAGGACCGTGGAGCAAGGGCTGGCCGGCTAGAGCTATCATCGCGTACCGTTGCAACGCTTGCTCGCTTGTCAAACCTTCCAAGCATGGTTCCAAAATCGCCCCCAAGGTCGAGTGTGAACTCCTCAAGTTTCGGCGGTGTTGCAGTGGTCACGGTAGATGCAGTCAACGCCCGGTCACGGCGGGAACTGCTAATGTTCATTTCAGGCGGGGGCGTCCGTGAAGGGTGTTCATTGGGAATGACTGGCAACGGCTTCTTTTGCCCACCAAAAGAAAAGGTACGCCCGGCAGACTTCAAGAAACTGCTTGTTGTGCTTGACTTGGGAATTGGGGGTATGGGAACATCTCCGTACTGCTTCTTGTTTTGAAGTCTCCAGTCTTCCTGATGGTTATGTTGCTGCTTCTGCTGGAACTGGTGGTACTGTTGCTGCTGCTGCTGTACGCCAAGATCGGCAGACGATGGTGTGGTTGACACGTTGCTGTGTCGCGACGAGTTGTCGGAGGTGGTCTTCGTGGTGTTTGACGAGCCGCTGCCGCTGATTTTCCCATGTCAGTGTCAATTGTCACGATTCGAATCCTTGCCTGTACCTGCAAGACATACCGGTTGGTGTTGAGGTTGGCAAAGATGTTGTCCTCATCGTCAGCCAGCATCATATTGTTTGGCATGCTCTGGGACTTGACAGGCGGCCGCAGAGCAGGTTTTGTGTCAAAGTTCTTGATGCCGGAGACGACCTCGGAGCGGTCCAAGACGCGAAAAGATGGTCCTGCTATCGAAGCATTTTCGAGACTGTCTGCGGCAGATTTCCGCTTATTGAACGTGACCGGAAATCTAGGCATATAGACAGAGAGCCAGAGCACAGCTGGACGAGAGGCGTGCTGGTAGAGAAGCCTCTCAAACTGAACGGCGGACAGAAATACTGAGAGCTGAGTCGGGACTGGAAACCGGAAGGAGAGGAGCAGTGAAATATGGACCAAGCGGAGCCAGAATGCGCTGATGGGTAACACAACAATAGAACTGAAGGATGAAAGCGTCGTCCTTCGTCCTCCTCTAGTTGTTGGAGTGGGTTATGACGCTATTTTTCGGGTAGCTGCATGGCGAAAAAAAATCCCGAGTCAGTAAAGCTGTGTCTTCAACTGCGATCCGAATCAACGGTATGCTTTGTGCGAGAGTGTGAGAAATGGGTAGATGTGCAACGATGCAAGATTCCGAGAAACCAGGCTCACAAAGCTCGGTGATAGGGCATGATGCGGTGCCTGAAGCAGCAAAAAAAAGACCTTGAGAGTCGCTCTTGGGTAAAAAAAGACGACAAGGTCTTCTTGGAGCGCAACACGGACCGCCTCCTCCAGCCACCACAACACAAATGCAGCGAGCCGAGCAATAGACACAGCGCTTTGGCCACGCCCAACACCATGGAGCCCCAGACGTTCACGAAAACGATGTCTAACAAGACACGGCAACGCTAGACAGACAAGACTCATGGGCTGAAGGGTCTGAAGGCGAGGCTAAGTGCTGCGTCTGAAAGAAGGCGGCGAGCATAGAGCAGGCGGTAGGCGGATCGGGACCAGGTTGAGATTGTGAGGGATTGCAGACGGGAGCCTTGTTTCTTCGCGAACAGACCGTTGGCAGAAACTATGGTGCCATCGCGGTGTGTATGTAAAATAAAGGACGGCACAGAAACAATAATGGAGGGCGTGTGGTGTCTGGGCGATCGAAAGCAAACAAACAAGAAACAAGAAACAGGGAAGCAATGAGGAGAGAGGACGGACGTGGGAGCAGCAAGCGATCGAGCAGGCAAAACAAACGTACTGTGAGCTTCTGGTAGCAGGATTGTGCGGAAGAGCATGCAAAGCACGGGTCGGCGGTAAGGTGCTGTTTTAATTACGAGGTCATCAGACACACGGGAAAATGCAAGGCAGATGGTGTAGCCTGAAAGAGCAAGACAGGTCGTAACAACGGCGGTCCAAAACGACGACGAGACGGCGATGGTGCGTAGAATCCGGGATCGAATAGAGAAGAATGGAGGTGCAGGGAGAGCGTGCCGATGGCGAAGATGTAAAGGTGGTCGAAGCGAGGGCGGAGGGAGGCAGCGAGGAGAGGCAGGACGATCGTGAACAGTGGTCGTCGAGTGTGCTTTTGTTTTGGTTTTTCGTTTTGTGTGTTTTGTTTCTTCGTTGATACTGGGCGGCCAGCGGAGGTGGCCGGTTTGTTGACTTTGCGGCCGAGGGACGCGTGACGTGAGACTGGTTGGTGAAGGACGTGGAAGGATATCGAGGGAGCAGACGAATGTTGGGACAATGGACGTGAGCGTAAGAGGATGCCGAGCCAAAACGCTGGATTAGACGAAATAGAGAAGAAAGGTGACAGAAAGTAGTAGGGGGGACGAAGAAGAAGAGAAATGATTAAAGATTAACAAGGTCGACGAGGAGTAGAGGCAAGAAGGAACGGTGAACGACGCAAACGATGCAGCGGAAGTAGAAATGGAGAATGATGCTGGATGACGGAAAGAAACGACGAAGGTAGGCGTCGGCAAGCCAGGAAACGAGATGGTCTGTTGCTGGGTGTGGAAAAGAAATAGGAGAGGAAGAGGAAAGAGAGACGAGGGCGAAGGATGAAAAACACGACCAACAAAAAAAATGAATCGATCAAATCAATATTGTCAGTTGGAGAGAGCAGGGGGAGGCAACTTACAATCCAGGCGAGAATGCAGGGTTGGGAGTTGAAAGGGGCTTAGGGCGGCTCAGGGCGGCTCTCCGTTGCTTGTGGTGGTTGGAGAGAACAGCTATGGAGGCGCAAAGGGGCGGTAGCAGGGGTGGAGCAACATGCCTTTACGGGCTCTTGAGGGGGCCTGAGTGCGCAAAGAAGCCACATGAGCTGAAAGTAGCCTAGCTTGGGGGAGGCCCAATTCCAGGGCCCCAATAAGCTTGGGGGGAAGCCAGTCCAGGGCCCCAAGTCCACGGCGTAAAACTGTGGTTGTGATGAGCACGGCAAAGAGGGAGGCACGGCCCCACATTAAGTCCAGTCTCCGGGCGGACAAAACGGGGGACAATGTTAGCACCAGAACGGATCGAGCTGGGGCTAGATGGAACGGGGAACACGGGGCTGGACACTACATTCCAGTGAGGCAGCGATGACGCTGTGGCTCTGCTAGCGGGTGACGTGTCTCACGAGCTGATATGTGAGCATGGTATCCGTATTGTTTGTTTGATGCTTGGTATTTTACGGTACCTGGGCTCTGGCCAGGCAGGCCAGGCACAGAAACAGTGGCGGATTTGGGCATAGCAAATTGTGTGTTCTTATGACGAAAATTTTCTGGGCTTGTGTAAGCACTCTGCAGGGAGGTTTTCCGGTAAGACAGGCCTTGTGGGGTGGCGCCACCAGTCCGCGGCCACCGACAAGCTAGTAGTGGGTTACGAGGCCAGGCCGCTAAAAATATGCAAATACGAGACGCTGAGGTTGGACGGGTGAGCAGACTGGTATGGCCATGTTCCAGGCAAAAATGACCTTGAGAGTTGGGACAAAGGCGGCGACAGCAGAGGCGGCGACAACAGAGAGCAGAGGAAAAGGAGGGAGAGGAAGCAAAACAGAGAGTATTCCACCGAGTAAACAGCTGTGGCGGGCCACAAGAGGAGCGAGCTGAAGCCCGAAGAGCCGAAAACGGACGACGACAATCCTGGTTGAGCTGGAAGCGCGCCAGTTTATTTTTTTTCTCATCTCGGCATTGTTAACTCGCACAGCTTGATGCCTGTCGCTTTCCAGGTCTGTTGGCCATTTGCCTGAGGTGATCCGTCTCGACTCTGGTCCGTATTTGTATGCTTAGGGTATTTATCTCTCAGCTGGGGGAGCTCCTGGGAATGGCACTGTAAGTCACAAGCTCCTAGACATAGGTAGGTACTTACACGTGCGTGCCCGTACGGAGTGAGCATACGGAGTACACTGTAAGATACGTCCTCTGTACTGCGAACTCCGTAGCTTGGTTCCAGGTACTCCGTAGTATCGACACCGGGATGCATTCAAGTACTCCGTACTCGTACCCGTTAGTACATGGTCTCGACGATACCGTACTGTTAATATTCTGGGGCGCTTAAAATTGGATGGCATTGGATAGGCTTATGCTTGTGCTCCGTCCGGAGTCTACATGTACAGGTACTCCGTAGGTACGCAGTATTTGAGCCGCTGAAATTTAATAGACAGAAAACGGCGTCTCAGCCATTTCTAGCTTCTTCCTCCGTTTTCTACTCCTTGCTCACCCTCACTTGTTCTCCACTGCTCATCTGGTGGCCAGCAGCGCGCTCGCCACCGAGGCCAGGCACGATCGATTCTCTCCTACGATGGAGGGTCTTGGCTAAGATGGTTACCCCTTGCACGACGAGCAGCGTTCTCGAAGGCAACCGCTCATGCTCAGAGAATAGCACGAGTAAGAATTAAAATGGCAAAACTGTCCGCGCGATGCTGTATGCATAACGAACAGGCGTGCATTGAAATACTCGCTCCGGCCCGTGGCATGCAAGTCCACCAGAAAGCAGCAATGCCAGTGCCACATGACCACCAGGGCCGCGCAAGACCTCTGGACAAAACCCGGCGCCACGGCCCTGTACGGACCTCTGCGGATCTGCACGGACTAGGCCACGGCGTCTTGCAAACCCGTTTCAGTGTGTGGTGCAGGACAGGTCTGAAGCGAGCGACAACAAAGTCCTGTCGAGCAACGGTGCGAGCCTACTCGAACAACGTGGTCTGCCGTGCGACTGTGGGATCGTCATGGTAAACAAAGCCGAAGGGCCAACAAAAAGACATCAATGGAATACATCCCGACAGGCTCGTCCGTCCTTGGTGATGTCCCGTGACTCCTCACCAGAGCTGCGGCAGTCTGGAGAGTTACTGGACCTTCAGGTGTTAGGCACCATGCTGCATGGGGTATTCAGAGGTCAGATCAAGGCATCCGAAAGCACATTTTGAATGTCTCAGAAGCCATCTTCCGCTTGCAGCCAGCCTGCCGGGAAAGGAAACGCAGAACGCGAAACGCGAAACGTCCGTAGCAAGGAAGGAGAAACAACAGACGCTGCTGGAAGCTTCCGATTCTACGGAGGACGGGAATATGCCTAAGCGTACTCCGTACTCCGTTCAGATCTGATAACGTGCGTTCTCATGGGGCCTTGTTTATGGAGCCTTAAGTTTGCCCCTATTCACAAAAGTACCATCACGTGTCTACGCTTTTACGGAGTAAGCGTCAGTGTGTGTGGAAGCTTTTATCTTATCGGCGTGGAGTCGTGGAGTCGTGGACCACCGCACTAAGAACCTAGAGCTTTGTGTTGACGCCAGTTCTTCAGACGCGCCAAGATGTGAGGGTTTTTACGCTTCATCGTCTTTCTTACATATTTTTGCAAATGCATCAGTCGCCGCTGCAGATATCTCTCATACTTTGCTTCCCGTCGCCAGCAATCTCACGATCCCCCCCTGTCAGGCTGTCACTAGTTTCTTGTGCCGTGTCTTGTTCTTCCTATTCCTAATTCGGCCTTCCACTGAAAGTGACGTCAACAGCGTTTTGTGTGTGAGTTTGGAGAGCTCTGACACGCCGGCCGGGACACGTCCCACCGCGGGCCGCACCCGAGAAATCGAAATCGAACCAATTTGCCGGCAAGATGTCGTCGCCGACGCATGCGCACCGGGGCGCCTCCCTGCTGCAGGACGAGCCCTACATGCCACGCGGTGGAACACTGGCGTCGCTGATGCGCCGTCGGTCATCGACCAACCTGCACGGCTATGGTCGTGACGAGGAGGAGGTTGTGGTCGGCGGACACCATACACCGTCTGGCATATTGACGCCGGCCGGGACCGTTCTGGGTCGCTTCGATTCCTTCACAGACGAAGGCGACGAGCGCCGGATACACGACGAACGCCGCCTCAGCGCCATCCTCAACAACCCGCAGATGCGCAGCATGCGTCTCATCGGCAAGGCAAAACGCTACCGCTGGGAGCGCTACTGGAAGACGGAGGAGCAGCTGAGTCAGATGTCCAAGACGCTGCGTGCCTACTACGAGCGCAACAATATGCTTATCCAGCAGTATCTCTATATTGACCGCTTGCTCAACTCGTCCCTGCCCCACGACCTGCTGAACGAGTACAACAGCCTCCACCACTCGGCCTCCTACCGCCACATTGCCGTACCTGACACCATCAGCGAGGAACCCACCACCGTGTCTGTCTCGCCCGCTGACGGCACCAGCGCCGGCGCCCATTGGGACCAGCAGCTTGCAGGCAGCCTTAGTGGTAGTAGTGGTGCCACCGGCGCGCCATCCTCAAGCCCAGCGACTGGCAGCAGCAACCTCGGCGCTGTCAAGAAAGTCAAGCGCACGCCGAAGGCCATTTACCGCCCCGCGGAAACGACTCCTTTGCTCGAGACGCATGAGGACGAGGACGACGAGGACACCCACGACCCGGACAACTACGAGGGATATCTAGCGCGGGCTCTTTCAGCCGCAGCGGCCGCCGATGCGGCCCAGAGTGCTGGCGCCGACCCCTCAACTAAAGGCAACGGCAAGAGTAACAGTGCTAGGGGTGATGGTGGCGAAGACCAGCCGCTGAATTCGGCCGAGGGAGCGTCTACAGGCAGCATGATGCCGACTACCTACGGGTCTTGCAGTTCTGACCTGCCGACGTCCGAAGGTGACTTTAGTGGGCGACGCATTCCCAACACCGGGACCACCAACACTACCTTTGTCGACCAGAGCGGCGGTCCGGGCAGCAAGTCGCCGACTCTGGACGACATTCCGCTACTGTTGGAGGATGACGAGAACGTCGACAGCTCGGCACCCATTGTGACGCTGGCAATCTACATCAATATGGCGGCCAATGCGATCCTGCTGGTCAGCAAGATTGCCGTGATCGTCTCTGTGCCGTCTATTTCCGTACTTGCGAGCTTGGTGGACGCTGTGCTGGACTTCCTGTCGACGGCGATTGTGTGGACAACGACGTGGTTAATCAGCAACCAGGACCAATACCGCTATCCGGTAGGCCGGCGCAGGCTGGAGCCGCTGGGTGTGCTGGTGTTTTCGGTGATAATGATCACGTCGTTTGTGCAGGTCATGCTGGAGGCTATCCAGCGGCTGGCCTCGGACGACCACACCATCATTGAACTGTGAGGCTCATGAACAAGCCCCTATATGCCGCACAATATTCTGACATCTTTTTTCCCCCAGGGGCATCCCGGCTCTGATCACGATGCTCAGCACGATCGTTATCAAGGGTATCTGCTGGCTATGGTGTCGTCTGGTCAAGAACTCCAGTGTCCAAGCATTGTAAGTCGAATTTGTGTGTACCTTTCGATCTCTGCATCCATTTGACTGACCGATCGCCAGGGCCGCCGATGCCATGACAGGTAACGTCCCCCGGGGCCGAACGGCCATAATCCGTGCTTGGCACAGACCTAACCATCCGCAGACGTCATTTTCAACGCTGGTTCCATAGCATTTCCAATTAGTACGTTCGCGTCTGTCACTGGGCAAAAGCACCCCTCTTTGCCAGAACTAACGCCTTGCAGTCGGTTTCTATGCCCGCATCTGGTGGCTCGACGCCGTCGGTGGTCTTGTGCTGTCCCTTGTTGTTATCTACAACTGGTCACGCACGTCTATTGAGCACATCAAGCACCTGTCTGGCTTCTCGGCCACGGCAGACCAGAGAAATATCTGTACGTCTGTTTCTCGATGCCCTTCTCCTACCCACATTCACTAACTATTAGTGCTCTACTTGACCATGCGCTTTGCCAAGACGATCAAGGCCATCCAAGGCCTTCAGGCGTACCATGCCGGCGACAAGCTCATTGTCGAGGTCGATATTGTCTTGGATGCGAACATGTCGCTCAAGGACAGCCACGACCTGAGCGAGAGCCTGCAGTACGTGATCGAGTCGGTGCCCATCGTCGACAGGGCATTTGTGCACGCTGATTATGCCGACTACAACCTGCCGACGCACATGGAACAGCAAGCGGCATAGTATGGAGTACGGCGCAGAAAGACAGAGCAAGACGCTCTATTCATCACGCAAATATTCTGTTTCACAAGCATATATACACATTAGTAAGACTTCGGTATTGGCAGCATTCACTGGCGTTTCTCCGGCGGAGTTTATTCACAGCCTGCCCCGTCTCTTCTCTTTTTTGTATTCTTGAATTTTTTGGGGTTTTATTTGCCTATCCGTGTAGTCATAAAGTTCCAAGAAAACGCCGCCTGGAAAGAGAATAAAGGCAGTAAAATAGCACAGGTAACGACCTATACTAGGACATATGGGCGCGGCCCAGAGTATTGTTAAAAAGACAGGGACGCAGTTTTTGGCAGCATCTGCCAGGTCATCATCATGGAGCGTCAAATCATGCATCCAGTCCCAAAACAAGGAGAAAAACCCCGAGGTTCAAAACGAAATCCAAAAAAGCAAGAGAAAGTTAGAGGTTCAGGGTCTCGTTGCGCGTCAACGAGTTCTTGGCTGACACCAGGCTGGCCGTCCGCTGGTCCCTGCTGATCAGCGACGTATCGGCGACGGCCATGATCATGCGGCCCGACACCAGCACCATAAAGTCCTTTTCGAGCAGCGGTGCGCAGTCCTGGTACACCTGCGGCGGGCAATTGGCGCACGCCGTCACGATGACGTCCTTGAAGGGCAGTCCCTGCTCGCAGCAGTAGCGGTAGGCATCCTGCAGGCGCGTGACGCGCGACTTAATATCAGAGCCGGGCCGCGTGCGGTATAACTTGCGCCACTGCTCGGCCGAGTACAGGCTGAGGCGGTGCTGCAGGCTCTCTTCGGCCACCGCGGCCAGCGGCTTGTGCAGGAAGCGGTCAGACAGCTTCCACAGCGTCAGGATCTGCATGGTTGACAGCGTGCCGCCCGTCTCCTCCTTGCGCAACAGGAACGTGTTGGGCTTGTGGAAGTGCCAGCGGTAGAGCAGATCAACCCAGAGGCCAAAGTCGTCGCTTAGGACGTCCTCGTCGTTGATCTCGACGCGCTGTGATTCGGCCTCGGAAAAGCTGCCGCGCAGGCAGCGCGAGAAGTATTCGGAATGCTTGCATATCAGGTCGGAATGGACAAAAAACTCGCAGTCCTGGATGACAATCGTGGCAATCGACAAAGGGTGTCTGTGTGGTTTCGCAAGGTCAGATTCAGCCATGCTGTTGGTCAAAGGAGAGCTAGAAAGATCTCAGCGAAACCTCACTTCGCCGCTCACCTGAACATCAAGACGCCGCCCATAAGCTCCTCTCGCTCCCGCAAGCGCGACGACTGGGGAGGGGCTATCGGGGTCGCCTCCGGGGCCACACCGGCAGTTGTGCTCGGTACTGCACCGCTGCGATTCATGGAGGGTGTAGTCGTGGATGATGGGGCGCCGTTGGATGCAGAGGCTGGCGGGGAAGCAAGTCCGAGATTTTGTCCTGTGTTCTGTTCGAGACCCGTGTTCTGCGCAAGGTTATGTGCAGGATATTGTCCTGAGTTCTGTCCCGAGTTCTGTCCAAAACTCTGGTCAAGATCATGGGATGCCGATCCAGAAGCTGCCGCAACTGGCGAGGGCGTGTTGGCTAGAAGCGACCGCGTCAGGCTAGACCGGGCAGCATGCGAGGCCAGCGCGTGGCTGTTCACAAGATTTCTGATCTGGCTCCAATCCATTGGCTGGCCAGCGGTGCTCGCATCGGTGTCGATGTCCATGATGGTGTTGTTGATAAGGGAGCTAAGCGATCCAGCATACGAAGGAGAAGGGTACGGCATGATCCTGGCGCCTATCCCGCTGCCACTGCCGGCCGCTCTTCCGTCGTGATGACGGTTGCTGCCGCTGCTGCTGCCGCCTGCGTGCGAGACCTTCCTTCGCTTGCGCAGGTCAGGGCCCCCTGACGTCTCGGCCGAGCCACTATGGGGAGGGCCGCGTTGGTTTCGGTGCTCCAGTCTTGCTGTGTTGATTTGCCCTGCGTGGCTGGGCAGAAAAGGTGCGATCGTTTGGTTTTCGACCCGGAGAGTATGGGCGGTTGTGTGCGTCTGTGTGATTTGTGTGCTTGTTTGTGGTGTGAGTTTGAAATTTTCTAAAAAGATACAAAGCACATGGAGTTGTGAGCTGTGGTGAAGCCCGATGATCTACGGAGTACCACAGGAGTACTCCGTACTCCGTATGGGACTTGAAGATCCCATAGTAAAATATATGCATCTAAAGGAGCAACCTGTCGATGTCTCCACATTTCTTTTGGCGCTCCTCTGAACGAAAGAAAGCCTCTGCAAAACAACCTCCCTTACACCTCAGAAACAACGACGACAGCGACGACAGCGACGACAGCAACGGCGACAGGGAGGATCTTGCATCATTACACGGTACTTATGCCACTAAAACCCTCGCTGCAAGCATATTCACATACACACATACGACGCGATGGAGAACGGTTCGAGTGGCCAGGCCGAGGGCAAAGACCCTAGTTCGTTCCTCAGCGAGATCATCGGCAGCCCCGTCGTGGTGAAGCTCAACTCGGGCGTTGTATACAAGGGTGAGTGGCGTGGAGCGTAAGGGACTAGCACATATGTCTTTACTCTGACACTCCACAGGCGAGCTGCAATCGGTGGACGGCTACATGAACATTGCGCTCGAGAAGACGGAGGAGTTTGTCAACGGCGTGAAGCGGAGAACCTACGGAGACGCCTTTGTGCGCGGCAACAATGGTGAGTGAGGCCACTATGGCAGGGTCGGTTTTCTGGGTGTGTGCTACATGTTGTTCTAACATCGCCAAGTCATGTACATATCTGCGGACGCATAGGCGCGCGCTGGCAGAGCGTTTATGAGAGATACCAATTTACAATATGTGAACCATCTGCGATCCAAGACTGCGAGTTGCGCACCATTTGTGAGGTGGCAGGTGGCGCAGTTGTGAAGACACAAAACGACACTGAGAACGATTTCTTTTCAGACCTTCTGCGCCCACGCAAAGTACGTTCGCACATGGATCGTCACTGCACCCTCCTCGTCACGCTCCACATCATCGACCTTCAGCGCCTCACCCAAGCGATGTCGGACTGTCCGCTGCGACGTTGGCGCGAGCTTCGCATCGGCTGTCTCCTGCTCCTGCGTCGGGCTGTCGGCCGGCAGGTTGGCGATCTGGCTCAGGGTGCACAAGCGCTTCCACAGTGCGTCAGGCACTAGCTTGGTCGTCCAGGAGACGCGGTCATCCTGCAGCGGTGTGAAGAGGGCGGGACGGCTGCCGTCGGCGACGGGGCGCCCAGCTTCGTTCAGAGCGTGCTGCCACTTGCCGTCGCGGAAGCGCGGGCTGCCGTCGTTTCCCAACGAGTAGATGATGTCGTTAAGCTGCTGCTCCCAGCGTGTGCGCGCTTGCCAATCGGCTGGCTTGTTGTCTGTGAACCAACGCGTCAGCCATAGTGTTGGTCCTAGCTTGTTTCTGAGTTGGCGCATGCCGCTACTCACAGTCCTCGATGTTCCAGATGACGCCGAAGAAGGCGCCTGGCTTCAGCACGCGGTGGACTTCTGTGAGGGCGGCGATATTGGCAAACCTATGATGGACGGGGAACGAGAAAGTCAGCCAATTCTGGGAGGTTACAGTCTCCCTCAACTGCAAACGTACCAATGGAATGCCTGTGCCACAATCACCGCATCCGCCGTGCTATCTGCCACCGAGGCTAGGTCCGCACCGTGCCCGTCGACCACGGCTACGTAGGGAAGATTCTTTGCCGCCAGCTGTGCGCGCATCTGCTCGTGCGGCTCGACGGCCACAATAGACACTGCCAGCTTCGATCCAGCCGCTGCAGCAGCCGCGACACGGCGTGACAGCTGCTCGGTGAATTTGCCAGTACCAGCCCCGATCTCGACAATGCGTATGGGGTCTGTGGCCGTTTTGCCGCTGTCGCCGACGAGGACGTTTAGGTGGCTCAACAGTCCGTCGACGGCTTGTGGCGTGTAGGACGGCCGGTGGGCGTCGTAGGCGCTGGCATCGTGGAAGCCGCTGGAGGCGACCTGGGCGAGGACGGAAGTCATTGACGCTGTGTGTGCAGCAGGGTAAGCCAGAATCTCTTGCACATTCTCCTCCTTCCGTCCGAGGAGCACGGTGTTTGGGCACTTAAACCACGCCTGCCCTGGTCCGATGGAGTGCCGTCACGCTAGATTGTACCAAAGATCGTCATCGCCAGGGGTGTGAGAAATGGTCACGTGCTCCTGCTTTCGCCGAAGCTGGGCAGACAATAGCAGCTGCCAGCAGGGCCATGACAATATGACATTGCCATTTCAGACATGATATGAGAAGAGTTGCTACGTGCTTTTCACTTTTGCTAGATAGGGTACCTATACTTTTTTTATGGTTTAATGAGCTCGTTGATTAAACTACCTAGGAGAGAGAAAACAACCAAGTCGTGACAAATGAACGCCGAAGAAAATGCTTCCGTATCATGGTGAAGAAAGTGTCCAACAAATCCCGCTTGTCTTTACAAGACAGAGATGCGCCGCGTCTGGCGGACCGCCTTGGGCACCGTCACGCTCAGGATGCCGTTGTCCAGGCGCGCCCTCACATTGGCCTCGTCGACCGGCGTCGGGAAGCTGAAGATGCGCTTGAAGTTGCCGACGGCACGCTCCTGGTACCAGTAGCGCTCAGCCGGGGCGGCGGCCGCCTGCGGCTGCTTGGCAACTGTCGTGGTCTTGTTGTCTTGGTCGGCGACCACACCGTTGCGCTCCAGGGCCTCTTCCGTGGCCTCGTCGGTCACGGTGGCGCGGTGGCTGCGTGCCGGTGAGGGCGAGCGCGGCGCGGCCACCTCGGTAAACGGCTCGTCCTCGCCGTCGGCAGGCGTGCGTGCGCCATCGTTCAACACAGACTCGGCCTTATCAGACGCGTTGCTGTGCTCCAGAGCCGGGACTGCCTCGTGCTGCGGGGGCGTTCCCGACGAGTAGTTGCGCTCGATGCTGCCGCTGATCACAAGCGTCTGCGGCTCCGTGAACTCGAGAGCGACGTTCTTGCGGTCGACGCCGGCCAGCTCACCATGAAGCTCGTAGGCCGTCTCCGTCTCCCGCACATCGAAGCGAGGGTTGAAGGGCCGTGACACGCCAAAGAAGTTGGCGCCATGGCTCTTGGTGTTGCTCTGGCTCTTGGCCGAAGCCTTTTGCTGCTTGGCCAGGTCGCGGTCGCAGCCATCAAGCCCGCTCATGAGCTGGAAGATGTTGACGGCCGGGTCCAGGTCCACAAGGGCTGGCGAGTAGAAAGCGCTGTTGAAGAAAGGCATATTGGAGGTTGTTATCGTGATTGAGTTGCGAGTTGGAAAGTGTGAGTGCAGTGTTGTGGTGAGTGTAGTGTTGTGAATGTGAGTGCAGTGTTGTGAAAGGCTTGTGTTCGCTGTCTCTGAGAGTGAGAGCTGTTGACGGAGAAGAAAATTGGACTCAGAAACCGCGAGATTCGCGACATCTTTATACTTGGGGGTGGCAGTTCCGCCTGCTTTGCAAGCACTTGCTTGGAATCTTCGGTCGTCTTCGCGAAGGTGCTATGATGGCGTATGGTAACTGCTTGCCTTGCAGGCAGCCAAGTTTCGCGCTCATTTGAAATGGGGATGTCGATGATTCCAGAACCTGCCAGCCTCGCGGCACTAAAACGTGGCGTTTTCTTCGCCAATCAGCGTGCAAGCTGCTGGTGTAAGGGCCTGAAGCTTCTGGAAGCTACCCAACCTTCGGCCAATCAGAACGCTTGTTTGCCACTGGCCTGCTCTGGATGTGAACTGTTCTGGAAACATCCAGAACAGCTCGCATACGCATGCCTGACGTCTGGTGGGTTTCTCGCCTTTCTGTAGACATCCACTGGTTTCCATTACGGTCTCTATCATCACATCCCATTCGAAGTACGGAGTAAGATGGACATAGACGGAGTAGAATGGGTCATACGCTGTTTCCACAGGGGGCTAGTGCCGTCGTACCTGCTTCGAGCCGGGCACTTCTTCGGAGCAATATGGCGGTGCTTAGTAATCCAGCCAATCGAAACGGACAACACCTTCGTTTTAGACAACAGGTAATCATCAAGGAAGTGCTATTGCGCCGTCCTCGTTTGCTAGGTAGAGTATTGGATGGTCGTCCCAATATCGCACGTGATGCATAAATGCAGGCGTCGAGATCTGGTCTGCTTATGCTTAAGAATCGCTGCATGTACGAACTCGCCTTTGAGCGGTGTCTACAACAATGAAGGACTCGTCGCTTACACGTCTGTCAAGCATAACGAAGGCCAGTGTCGTCTTTTACACCCTTGAATTTGTCTATTTTTTTGTATTTTGTCTAGGTAGTGTTCTAGGAAACGAGTTTTACATCCGAACGCGGAGAGAGACTGCATGTCGCTTCTTCAGTATGGTGGCAGACTGCCCAACGGCGGCGGAAAGCCGGCAGCCATTATCATTGCCCCTCTCCCTCCACCTGTCCCTGGGCTGCCAGCCGCTCCCTGTTGAAACATGCCGATCAACTTCCGCCCGACCGCCGGGTCCACTTCAGTACCATCGCGGGCAATCTTGACCTCGCGGTTCCCGTTCAGGGGGTTCCGCATGCCTCGTGTGCGGTAGAATGGCAGCCGCACCGTCGAGAGCCACTTCAGTTGAAACGGTTTGCCGCTTGTTCTTGGCGGAACGGTCGCGTCGACCGCAGCTTCCACTTCCGCCCCCTCTACTCCTTCCGCTTTACTTCTACTTACATCGTCAGCATTCTCGCCCCCGGTGACTGGTCCTGCAGCTTCGCCGTCTCCTTCAACGCCGTCAACTGCACGGTTTCCCAAGGCACCCCGGCCGATTTCCTCATCCGAATCTCCATCTGCTTGGCTATCTGTCGAACTGTCGTCCCGTAGTGCTTCCCAAAAAAGGCTACCGCGCGAAGAGTCGTCTATAATACGGCCGCGTGGTGTTGATTCGAAGCTATCGGTGAGAATGATTCTCGGCAGTTCGACATTACTGTAAGCCTGAGACTCTGGGGCAAATTCGATGGCAGCGGCAGGGTCCTGGTTGATTTCCGATGCCATTCTTGCATATCCGAAGTATTCCCCCGACTTGTTGGCAGAGAAAATCAAATACACATTGTCACAGGACTGTAAAGAAACAGCCGTTCGTCAGCAGATGTCGCAGGCAAGGACAAAGTGAACAGTGGGGGATTGCAAAGAACAAAGAGTGTTCAGCTAGCTCAAACGTACCTTGAATGCGGTGTTCAGTATTTCCTCGTTGTGTGGTTGTGTTGCCCAAACCTGTGTTTGAAGGCTTCGTTCCAAGTCGTCCACCGTCAAGCTCTTGAGGATAAAGAACCGGTCGCGCTTTCGACTCGCATCGTGAACACTCGCTGGTGTCGTGCTGGATTTATCGTAGTCATTCACCTCCTCTGGTCGCGATTTCCCAGTGCCATCAACAACAAGGCTCGCGGGCGTAGATGGCTTCGTCGGCCTCTCTGCTTCGTTCTCGACGTCCGTGTTGCCCATGCCGTCGGTCTTCCGCCTGTCCCCCGCGTTTTGGTCACCGTTTAGATGCGAACCAACATGCTGCTGACCGTTAGTCACCGGCGACAACGGCAGGTCATTCGGTGTGGTAACGCCCTGCGGGCCCTCGACGGCATTCTTGCGCAGCCTGCTCACTAGCCGAACAGACATAAACCAAGTGTCGTTGATCTGTTGCTGGGCAGTCAAGCAGCTTTCCTCACTAGGAAAGTTTGCAAAGGCACAGTTGCTTTTCGAAATCAAGAAGAGCGACTCTAGGGCCGTTGTATGTTGGCAAACGTGATGAACTAGGTCCATAAGCTTTGTCTGTAGAGGTAGGTTCCCAATCCAGATAGCATGTCCTAGAGGAGGCAGAGTTAGCAACTGCAATTCGACGGTGTGGTGGAAAAAGAGCTCTCAATAAAACCGCTTGGCATTAGGAGGACGTATGGAGTAGTAAAATATGCAGCACGCATGTAGACTTACCGCTTTGTTTTGGCTTCCTAGGAGGTCCACGAACAACATTAGTTGCTCGGACTTGGTCTTGGCCCATTTCAAAATGTTAGCTATTGTGACTTTGTGTGCTACGAGCAATATCTCTCTACCACCTGTTCTCGGGGATTGCCATATGTCGTTGTATCATAGTGAGCTGCCATGTTCTCCTTACCTGGTTGGGACCACTGGCCTCGTAAGCCACCTCTTGCTCCGACTAAGGAGTGGGAACGCTGGTGTTGATGCATGTATTCCGGGAAATAACTTCCAGGTACCCCTTGAACGGACTGATTCTGTTCCGAATACGCAGCGTGCTGAGGGTAGTAAAAGGACACTGGAGGCGGCGGTTGATTCGAGTAGTAGCCGTAACAGTGACGTGGCGATATCGTGGAGCCGTCCGTTGCTAGAACATGGCCCCCAAAGTACGGCTGTGCGGCCACCGGAGAGGGTTGAGGCGGGTAGAACGACTGAACAGGGCGTTGGATAGGGCCTGGTCCGGAGAACTGTGAGATTGGACCTGGGGGCAGCCCAGAAAGGCCATTTGACGCTGTGGCGATTGGTGGGACAAATCCTTCGTTCCCAGTGCCGTAAGGCACCTGCCCGTAGTCCATAGTTGGTAGAGTCTGCGCCATGGCACTCATATCGTACTGATGTCCATGTGGGAGGCTTGGTGGCGGCTGTTGGTATGCTTGTTGATGATGGCCGACATACTGCTGGTGGTGACGCCGCTGTTGAGAGAGGTGCTGCTGCGACGGACGGCGATGGAATGGAAATGGCAACTGCGGAACGCTTGAGGGGCGACCATGGCTGCTGTCGGGCAGATGATTCAGTTGTTGTTTCTGTCGTTGTTGCTGAAATTGACTTTGTGGAGATTCTTGATTATGATCTTGTGGTTGTTGGTGACCTTCGTTGGGACTATAGGGTCCCGGTTGATGTAGCTGGCCGGCCATGAGAACTGTAGCCTGATAAAAGCCCTGGCGTTCAGCGCCGTGGATGCAAGCCAGACGAGAAAGGAATCCTAGGATGCCACCGCGGTGTTAGGGACCAGTGTTGATGTGTTGATATGCGTTTGGCGCTGTCGTACGCCTGCGTCGTTTTCGTGTTGGATCAATTTATTGCTTTCCACCGGATTCGGTGTCTGTTGCCTCGGTTGACGACGACGGCGAAGGAACCTCTTGGCAAGATGTGATCCAAAGTGAAAAAAGAGGAACTTTGACTGATTCCATTAGTCTGAGAGACAGTTTGACGTCAAGGCTTTTGCACTTGTAGAGTTAGGCCCTCGGGACAACAGAGAAATCAATATTGTAAAGGGAGGGAAAGGGCACAAATAAAGTTATGGTGCATGGATGGGAAAGGGGAAATGTGTAAGAGGCGAGTGGCGGCTGGCTAGTGAGCGATAGAGTAGAGAAAAACTTACTCCGTATGTTTACAAGTTCAAGTCAAAAGCCCAATGGCTGCGGATGTTTCGAAATACCTTTCAGATATTCAAGGCCTAGTCCATAGCATTAGTACGAGTTGAAAAACAAGGGAGAGATGATAGGGAAGAAAGGGGAGGGGAGAGGCATATTACGTCTGGTCTGGAAGGTCTGACCCGCAGAGGAGCGTCGGATACAAGCCAGTGGCTACCGAAAGTAGAGGAAAAGACGAGGGTGGCAAGACTGTGGAGACATACTGGAAGACTGCAGGTCCTGGGAGGCCGTCCAGCGGTGGCAAGACTGGAGCTGATGCCGTACTTTGCCGTGTTGAAGATGCTGCGCTGCCTCTCGCAACTGTGACGGCTGTGAGGGGAAAACGAGCGGAGGAAAGAAGGGAGGGAAAGGGTTGCGACGAACGTGTGCTGCAGTGGCTTTGGCCAAGAATCTCTTTTCTTTGCCTTAGACACACATACAGCGGTGAGTTGTTTACCACTCCTGCGGCAGATGTTGACGAATAGGAGCTGCAGCACGTAACGTATATGGGACGTAAGGGAAGCTTTTGTGCGAATTACTGCCTCATTTCAAAATAAAGTCTCGCTCTTCAGACGTGGGATCTCTGTTAGAGGTTCCACTTGGTGAGTAGACGGGATGCTGGGGTCGTTTTGGGCTTTTCAATATGCTTACCTGATCTGTGTGACTAGAGAGTCTCTCGTAAAGAGAATCTCTCGTAAACTCGATGATGGAGAGGACAGCAAGTTGAGGGTAGCAAAGTGAGACTTGACGACGCCTCCTCACAGCTCTCTCGCTTGACAGATTGGAGGCAGGGAGGGATCTGCAAGTGCACAGCGGGACACGTCGTAAGTAAATATCATCCGTGCCTTCGAAGGCGTAGGGAGTAGTGGCAACGGGCAGAGATCTCACCGGCGCGTCTAACAACCAGCCAGCCCCCAGCCAAGACCAAGACAGACCAACACTCTGGCAACGGTGCTCTAGCGGGCGGGTTGATATATGCTATGCTTAGTTGAGCTAGGAGGTACCCAGTGTGGCGAATGCTGTTGCGAGAAGCGTGCGGGTCGTCCTTCGAGGAGCAGAAGACAGATGGCAAAAGACTCAGGCTTGGCAGAGTTATGCAGAGGTTGAGTGATGGAGAAGCCAAAGGGGTTTATCTGGACGACCAGCTCAGTGAGTGAGAAAGAGGCTCCCGCCGGATGAGGAAAAAATGGTAAATGGTTGGCTTAGTTTGTGTTGTTGACGCGGCGACCAAGAGACAGGACCACTGGGAGAGAGGCGGTGGCGTGTATCGACGTCGAAGGTGCTCAGCGTTAGCATAGAACACAAGAACTCGTGAGATCGTGTGCCCGTTGCCGTTGGTATAATAGCAAGCAGCAGGTCGAGTCAGCCTGTGAGCAACTGCCTGCTTGAGGCAATTGCAGTCGTCCGCAGAGAAGAAAAGATTGGGAGTGCAATTATAAGCATATGGGGAGAGGCAAAACAAAGAAGTGATCCAAGAAAACAAGAAGACGGAAATTAAATAGAGGGACAAAAGAGCAAAGCATAAAGATTAAGTAGAGAAGCCGTTCGCTGGCAAAAGCTCTAACAAAGGTGCCTCCACTGCTGGCCGTGGTTTGTGGATGCAAAACAGTCGGATTTTTGCCACCCTGGTGCCCCCCTTCTCTCTCTTTCTCTCTTCGAATTTGACCTGATCTCTTGTTTTTCTGAGCTTCTCTCTTTTCCTATGAATGAACAGCTCGCATACCTCCGTCGTTGAGGTCTCTGCTCCTCGCCGTTTCTTAGACATACTGTTGACGCTTCTGTCTTAGTTTTCGTCTCGCCGTTTCATTTTCCGTCTTCTCTTCTACTTCTTTTCATCATTTTCATTGAAATCTGGCTCAAGACTGTTCGTACAAGACTTTACATGTATTGACTCAGCAACACGTCCTGGCCATCCAATGGGCTCCAATATGGTTAGATCTCGTTCATTGGCAAGCTCCCGAAGCGTCAACGGTCACAAAGCGTGGTCGTAAGACGAATTTGCGTGGTGTTGAGACCAAATGGTCTAGGCTCGGACAGACTGCACCCCGGCCCCTTCTTGTGCTTGGCAATGCAACAGGGAGGGGCCAGCTGCAGTCCAAAGGTTGCAGCAGGAGCGAGGACCATTCCTCGCCTGCGAGTTGTCAATTCTCATCTATGCTGCAGCCGACGGCTTGGCTATTGTGGAGCTACGATACGATGGCGTGGCCAAGTTACTCGGTTTACTTGTATTTTTTCTCCTTTTGATTTTCTCTTGCTGTCTTCTGTCTTAGCTACGCGCCGACGGAGATGTCGTCGGGCTAGCAGAATACTCCTTATGTCTACAGTGTCTTCGGACCAGCTGGACTTGGAAAAACGAAAGCTGTACGCGTACGGTGCAAGCATACTCCGTAAAGCACATCAAAGAACAAATACTCCGCCGTCAAGCACCACCATGGGATGTGCTCATGCACGCAATTTTGAGGTTTTTGTTGCCGCCTCTTTGATCCCGCATGGGAAACCGGTTTGCAAATCTGGCCTGAATTGGACGCGGCCGAGATCCCGGGCAAACGCTGTGGTCAAGGTTTTCTTTAGGTTCAGCAGGGCAGGGGTTATGAGTCCACAGATAAAGCGCGTCCGCCCCATATCCCTGCTTTAGCCAGGGTGGCCGTCGTATGAGGCCGTTGGGATGGGGGGGAGTGCCCTGGCCTGACGGTTCTCTACGGAGTATTCTTGGCACTATTATTAAGTACGGACTAAGTCCATTGTTCTAGACTAAGTCCTGAAGAAACACGTGCAGCTGAATGGCCTGGACACTACGGAGTATTAGTGGAAGCCTGAACGCCGCAAACAAGGCGAGCTGGCAGGAGAGACTCGGCCCCTCTCACCACCCCGCAATCCACTGTCCGAAGTTGCAAAGGGTCTACTCCGAACATGTACTATGTACTCCGTGCTCCGTCAACATCGCATAATCTCTAGAGCTGGGTGAGGCTGCGCTGAGCACGGGGGCTCATCTTCGTTCTGCGACGTCACCGTGAAAATGAAGAGTTGATGTGACCGGTTCTCTGCCAGGAAAATAAGTGCTTATGTCTAGGCTTGTGGCGATCCAATGCCTGGCCAGTGCCTGACCAGTACCCGAAAATGACGAAAGGGGCAGAGGCGGTGTTTTGGCAGGTTCCTGAGAGACTTTTGCGAGACACATGCCAGAGAACGTTCCGGAACCGTCCAGTTACAGTACGGAGGGTATTTCACGGAGTTGGCGGAAGCTGTAAGACCCTGAAATGCCACTCTATGACGTTATCAGGGTAGCACCAAGATTAGCAGCACAGGACTCTTGGCATCCGGCAACGGCCGCGCAGTTTGACGTTTAGCACGCCAGTGAGAAGATCGATTAAGTGTGACACTTAATGCTAAATACCACCTACCTACCTCAAGGGAGTCAACGTCGAGGTCATTTCAAAAAGAGCGCACATAAGCAGACCATACCTTGGAAAGAAGTACGGAGTACGGAGTACAAAAACATAGACATAAAGAACGACATACAAAAAGTGGAGAAAGATAGAAATAGAAAAAGAAGAGGAACAGAAAACAAGAAAAAAAAGGAAGAAAAAAGAAAATGGAACATGAAGAATACTACCTACGGAGTAGAGAACTAAGAAATGAGACATGAGAAGAAGAGATGAGACATGAAAAAGAGAACCCAAAAGAAAAAAAACGGCAAATCACGGCTTATTGTAAATTACTCCGTATGATCTGGTTCTAAATTATGATGTCATTATCCCCACAAAAGCCGCACCGCTGGTACCTGTTGATCTTCTCGGGGATGAATTGTATCACGAGGCTCCCAAAAAGCAACTACGGAGTACGGAGTACGGAGTACTCAGTACAGCAAAAACCAGTGCTTCCAATGGATTTCCAGAATCTTCTATGGCTGCCACCGCCCCACGAGCCATGTACTCCGTATTATGCTTAGACCTACCTCTACAGAGCACTTACGGAGTACTGATTCTTCTAGAATATCCAAAGCGGATCTGGTTGGACGTCATCCTGACATAAACCAGCTTCGTGACACACGTCTAGATGGCCTTGTCCTCTGCAAGGCAGTCAATCGAGGAAGCAAATAGGGTCCCAAGTGCTCCTATGTCTAGGTAGACATATTAAAATAGCTCGGCCAAGGTCGCTGAGATTGGTGTGCTTCATAATATCCATACGGATTACATGTACTTCGTGTTTAAGCATATCTTCCTGATCCAAGTTACTCCGTACTCCGTATGAGAAAAGAGAGATCGATTGAACAATCTAGATATTCTCTTGATCTTCTAGGATTTTTTTTAGAAGAGTTGGCAGTATTTCTTCCTTGCTATGGATATGTCGTAAGGCGCGGAGTACGCTACATTTGCTCTGTCCCGCGAAAACACAAGGCCTTGATGAAGCATAGCATGCGACCCTCGCCTGTTCTGGAACAGAAGCCAAGAGACTCAGTCCGTGGTCCGACCAGGCAGATATCTAGGGCGGTGTATCAGCAGCAGCTACCCAAATGAGTAATGCACGCTTACATCGCTCGCTTTGATATTCTTTTGATCATGGTGTTCATATTAGGTAGTCACGTATGGCATCCATCCCACTGTGAATAGGTAGTTTGCAAGGCCTCTGGAAAGATGGTGATGAGAAATGTGGTGCTTCACTCTTGGCCTTGTGACCTGTCCACCGTGCACCTATACATGACGTGTGCACACGCAAGCTCGGAGCTGTAGGATACGACTTGAGAGCCCTACCTGGAAGAAACAAGACGCACGGAATTTAGCTATGAGAAACGGAGCAAAAAGTCCGAGAGTGGAGGCGTTCCGCAGCGGGATCGCATAAGCATACTCCGTAGACATATGTCTAGACATATGTCTAGTTTACGGAGTACTCCGTACATGTTGACAGGTCTTGCCTACGGAGCAGACTTGGCATGGCCAAGTTTGAGCCGGGAGAACAAAGTGAGATTTTAGGACGAAACAGGAAAAAGAGGAAAGGATCAACATCTGTGAAGACAACCCCAATTGTCTCCAATGCCGATCAAGGAAAAATATTGCCACCTGCAGGGTCCCCGGACCTTCCTGTCGGGGTTCTCGGGAGCGTATGTTGACGGAGTAGTCTCGAAACTAAAAAAAGTTGCAGGTCATGAGGAGAGACGGCCTCTTTTAGTCGCACTGGTGGTGCCACTGGCTAACTGAATAGCTGCGGCACAGCAGGGCGGTGGCAACCAACCGTTCTATTCTACTCCGTATGTCTACTTCGGCCGCCAAATCATATCTACGGAGTAGACATATCATGACGGCCGAGTGGCAAACTCCCCTACCCTGGCCATGGAGAGACGAAGACCAAAGACTTGAACAAGTTGACGAAAAAGCGATTGCACACCGATTACCTCCCCCCCTCCATTACACAACAAAAGACCACATCATCAATGTCACAGGAGCAGATAGTTGGAGAAGGTTAACTTCGCCTCATAGAAGTTCGACGAGACCCGTGGACTGCAGTCGTTGACTACCTATCTTCGTGGCAAAGACATCTACGCAGTATGCTCGAACAGGCACTTATGCAGAAGCCACCACCCTGCAGACACATACGTGCTATTCTCCGGCCGTGGTGGGAGCTCCGCGGGACTTGACGGCCAGCTGCGCTGCGCAAACGGCATCAAGCCAACTGACTCACTCTTTCCACACCACACCGTTCTACAGTCGGAACACAGGCTTGACCAGAGTCCATGGCTTCGGCCAATGCTGAATGCGACCAATTCATCTAGAACAGACAATCACTGCGAGATATGATACATTGAAAAACAGCGGCACGACACCCTCTCCCTCGGGCAGCCTCCCAGTCAGCCTCCTGACTCGCCCTCGCCGCTTAGCCGTCATCCTTCTCTTCGACACCCTCGACATTCGTCATCGTCTACTTCTTCTACCCTCTAGTCCTTCTTTAGCGGCAGGATGATCTCCTCGACGCCTTGGCGCGTCACCACCATCATCTGCAAGAAGTCGCCGACCTCAATATGGCGCTCCACTGCGCCGTCAAATGCGTCCTTCACCAGCGCCTCCACGTCCGGCCGCGGCAGCGCCACTCGCGGGCGCTCCTGCAGGTCGTGGCCCACGCCGCTACCCGGCACGTACTGGTTCTTGAAATTGACTTGGTTGTCCAGAAACGGCATGATCAGGCTGGCCGCCGCACCGCCTGCCCGACACTGCTCCCGCTCGTAGCTGCCCACGGGGTCGTAGCTGTAGACAGCACCGCTTCCCTCCTCGTCGATGCCAGCCAGGATCGCGTGTGTGTAGTAGGGGAAAAAGCGCTTCTGGTACAGTATCGTCGACAGCCGCTTGGCGCACGCGTTCACGCTGATCGGCTTGCCGTGTCGGTAGCGGTACATCTTGCACACCGTGTCCAGCCGCTCCTTGAGCGCCTCGCCGTCTGCCGCAAAGCCCACCACCGACAGAACGATGTTGGCATCTGTCTGGTCCGATGTCGAACCGCCAATCTTAAACACCTTGGGCGCGAAGCGGCTGTTGATCGAGTACCCGGACGTGTGCCGCGTGTCGCCCGCCACAACCGCAAACTCGGCGCCCGCAATCGCCAGCGTGGTGCCGCCGTTGTCAGTGTAGCTGTGTGGCAGTCAGAAAAGGTGTACCGAGAGGCTGCACAGAAAATGAGCGACTTACGGGTCAAAACGGTGTTGCCGCGCACCCTCTGGGGCGTGCACCTTGGGAGCTTCCGCAAAGGAGTAGCTCGGGCCGTCGTGGACGGGGTTCTGGTTGAAGACGGCAGCCATGGTGATGCAACCGCCGGAAGCCAATGTCAAATGCTGCAGGGTATCTGGGTAGATGGAGTATGTGTGGTTTGGTCAAAAATGCTGCTCGCGGTGCGTTGTGTGATGGGATGTGATGGAGTGCAGGACGAAAGCTCAAATTCAAGCAGTTGGAGGCTGGAGCAATGAACGCGTCTCTTGGGAGCCTTGCTGGCTTTGATGACTAAGATGGACCGATGCACGTGCAAACTCTAAGCGTCCAGGAATGGCTAGGTGGTATTTTAGCTTGTCATCTCATCTAGTAGCTGTCCAGGTTTCTGGCATCTCTCCTTTACTTGGTGATCTTTCAATGCTGCGATTTTTGCCAGCGGGCATTTGAAACCCGTGCCATCTCTGCGTCTCTGGACGTGCTGGGTCTCGGCCGATTGCACCGCCATACGAGCATTTGCTAGCATTTGTGTTGTTCTCTCCCCGTTTTGTTGACCGTCGTCACGATAGTCCTTCCTTCAGCCAACTTTCAGCTTTTGCTTCTTTCACGACGTCCCCGTTTCGTTCCGTTCGCAACCCCCCCTCCCTTGTGAATCAGCCTTTTGCCATGGCGCTACGCGATATTCGCCAGCGGGCTCTGCAAAAGATTGCCGCCTTGTCGGCCTCAAGCAGCGGTGCCGACTTTGAACGGTCAGATCTCGATCGTCTGTGCAAAGCCTGTCCTAGCCAAGGCAAGGCGCCTGCTGGACCGAATGGCTACGCCTCACGGTCTTTGGCCGGCCGTGTCCCTATGGTGAGCAGCTGGCACGGATACAGCCAACCACCGACCGACCCCTCTATACCCAAGTACTAATGTCCGTCAGACCATTCGCGAGTTCGAGGTCCTGCTTGCCCTGTGCAAAGCGGCACCGCTCGTCGCGTCCAGCCATGGCGCCCAGCGCCTGACCCGCCAGCTGCTGCCATACATTGTCGACTCCCACGTCCAGGCCTTTGCGCCGTCGCCCTTCTTCCGCCGGGTCGAGCCATCGCCCACCGAGTCGCTCTCCTTCCATGTCACCGCTGCCTTGCTCTCGCTCGGCATCAACCACCACGACGTCCACGAGGCCGTGTCCAACAACATCTGGTCGTTCCTCAATGCCTGCGCGCGCACCACCGACAATATCCTGCCGTCTAGCGTGTCATCCTCGCGCGTCTTCAGCGGAAATGGCAACAGCAGCAGCGACGCTGGCGACGACAGCGGCAACCTCGAGGACGCCATCCGCACGGCCACCGTGGCTGTTGCCATCCTCGGCTTCCTCAAAGCCGCGGCAGCGCAGGCCGAGTTCTGGCGCGCCGGTGGTCGTCTGGCTGTGGTGTCGCGCCTGCGCAAAGTTCTGTCGGAACCCTTCCTCATCGCCGTCGAGACTGCCTTCTCGACCATCCGCAACTCACACGCCACCGACCGCGTTACCAAGGAATGGAAGCGTCATCTGCGCCACTACGCGGACACGGGTCGCCCGTTGGGAGCCATGCTGCTGCAGCAGAACTTCATGCACCTGCTTGTGGCCTCCACGTCCCTGCTTGTGGCCGAAGTGTCGGCCCTCAAGCGCGCACACGTACTCGACCTGCTGCTGTCCGGCGATGGTCTTCTCCGGCCGATGAGCTCGCGCACTAGTGACGCCGATGGGCAGTCTGTTGAGACCTTTGCCAATGCCGTCATCGACCAGATGAGTTATCTTGACTCTAGCTCTGACTTTGTCCGCATGGGTTCGGCTGCCCAGCAGAAGCTTGCCTTTACCATCCGTGGCGCTGCCTTGGTCAGCTATCTCAACTGCTCGCGCCTTAACGAGGACGCAGCAGATGCTGATGTGCTCATGGGCTGGCTCGAGGACTCCCTGGCAGACCCACAGCACATGGCCGACGACAATCTGTCGTCCGTTGTGCTCAAGTCGCTGGCGCTCATCTGCCGTATCTCACCTGAATATGCTGCCAACGTGAGCAAGTTGCTGCCGCGCTACATTGTCCAGAGCGGAGCGCGTGGCGTTTCCATTGACATTGCCTCGGCCGGCCTCGCTTCTGTGCTGAGTATGCTATCGACCGACGCCATCATCACCACCATCTATACGCTTGGCAATGTGCTCAGCGCCGGCAACGAGCGCTCCCTCAACAACGGAGGCCTGGGCGGTCATGGAGAGCTTGGACTTGGGTCTGGAAACGCTGCCATTCTCGAGTCGACGACGCAGATCTACCAAGGCCGCCAGTCGACCGGCAGCTCCATCTCGCTGCAGATTGACGGCGAGGAGGAGACGTCTGTGATTTATGGCAACGTCGTTCAGGCCATTTGCGGTATCGCGAGTGCCTGCAAAGATACCAAGATCACTGCGCTGGCCCAGTCTATGCTGCTGCAGAAGATTGACAAGATCAACAGCGCGGTCGACGCCAAGATTATCCCAGCCGCCGCCGTTTTGGCCCTTTCGGGTGGCCAGCTCGAGTTCCGCTCGCTCCTCAAGACATTTACGCGCATCTGCCACTTTGCCATGGTGGAAAACCGGACTAACCTGCTGACGGCTGTGAAACACGCTCGCAACTACCTTTCCTCCCACATCAAGAAGGACTCGCCCCTGTACGATATCTACTGGGATCACATGCTGGACGACGTCATCTCCAAAGGCGACGTACACCAGACGCATCACGCCAAGGAGTCGGACGTCGAGCTGGCCGCGTCCGAGATCGCCGAGCTGCTTCAGCCGCTCGCTGTGTTTATGTCTGCAAACGACCTGGCGCTGGATGGCGCCATTGACGACGACGCACACGCCTTGATCCGCGATGCGTGGTTCAACATTGTTGTCCACGGCCTGAACCCACTGACGCCACGCGGCAAAAAGTACCTGAACGAATTGCGTATCATGGCTGTCCACTCGCCGCCCCTGGTGGCCGAGCAGCGCGGCGAGCAGGTTGAGAGCGACATTGAGCTCAACACCGTTTTGCGGCGTGGCATGAACTCTGAGCGCGAGGCCATGCAAAAGAAGGTCCTCTCAGAACTAGTGCCTGGAAAGTCGTCGGAGATCCGCAGCCTGAGTTACCGCAAGGTGATTTTCCTACAGTCGGCGTACCTGGTCGAGAGCTTGCGCGCCGACGCCGGCGACTGCACCAAGGCCATCTCCTACTTCTTGGAACCCGTCATGCGTCGCGGCGATGTGAGTAGCATCATGGAGGGCATCACGGCCGCCGTCGTGGACAAGTATCTCAAGAAGACCCTGTCCGGTAGCGATGTCAGCTTCTCAGCGCAGTATGCGGCTTCCCAGCTGGCTGCCATCTTCTGCAGCTGCTGCCATCGTATCGAGCGCGTCCAGCAGGCTGCTTATGTGTGTGCCGACCGTATTCTTCGCGACGTGCCGTCGGCGCTGTGCCACCGGTCTTCTCTTTTTGCGCTCCTTGAGCTGCTGTCGCTCATGTGGATGAGCTGTCTCGAGTCCGAGACCGACACATATGCGCCGCGCAGCACCTTTACGTCAACCCGCGGCAATGTCACGGTCGAGCTGTCCGACGACTATAGCCTGCGGCGCGTGACGCTCAACACGCTGTACAAGAAGGCAAAGGCATGGGTGTCTGGCGTCCTCAGTCTAGCGCCGGCCGATGTCAAGGGCTTGCTGCAAACGTACCTGTCTGAATGGGACGACGACGGTGCCTACGGCCACGTATCGCTGGGCCGCTCATTTGCTATGGAGATGGGCTTTGCCATTCCGACCAGCGACCAGCACATGGCGTCGCTCGACCGCTTTGGTGAGTTCAGCATCAACACCGCGTCCAGCTTTGTGGCGCAGTACACGTCTCGCCAGGAATACCGGTACGCCGAGCCGCTGCCGAACCAGAGCCTGGAGTGGCTCAGCTTTATGCGGCTAGATCGGCGCTCCTCGATTCTGCCCAGCGTCGACGCGGAGAGCACGGATGCCGTCAGCGCCCTGGCACACATTGAGCGGCGAGTCTTGCAGAGGCGGGCGACGCGCATCAGCGATGTGCGCGAGATTTTGCGGCGCGCAGCATCGCTGCTGTGCCGCAGCCAGGGCGACCAGAGCGCGATTGCACAGTATCTTGTAAGCATCCCATTTGCCATGTTCAGCAAGGCGTCGATCAAGCTGGGGGTGTCGCTGTGGCTGGGCGTGATGAACGAGAACCCGCGCATGGAGCCGCGCATCCTTGGCGCGGTGCTGCAGCAGTGGGAGTTTACCATCCAACGGCGACTGGGCCTGTTCAGCCCGGCGGTGACGGACCCGGACGCCTTTTTCGCGGCCATGGAATTTGCACCCAGCGACAACGCGTCCGTGGCCAAGCACGGTCATTTCGTGCACAACGTGCTGGGTCCTCACACGCGGCTGCTGCAGTTCTTGCAGAGCCACTTCAACGCGACGCGGCTAGGAAGCGTGGACATCCAAATGGGATTCCTGCGAACGGTCGACCTGACACTGGATGCGGTGCGAACGGCGGGCCGGCCACATCCTATTGCGCGCGAGCTATGGCTTCAGATCGTGCTGTTTGGGCTGCGTGTTTTGCGCTTCAGCTCGACGATAAGCGCCATCGCTCAGTGGCGGCTCAAGGATAAGATTCTGTCGGCGGCGCTGAGCTGGTTTGCTAGCAGCCTCAAGTGGTCGTTTGGCAGCAACAACCTGCAGCTCAAGACGGAAATCCGGCTGCTGGAGGATGTCATGGCAGCTGTCAAGGCGGTGTCGTTCATTGGCGCACACAAGGTGGCCAGCACAGTCAAGTCGCTGCAAGCTAAGGAGCTGCTACTGCTGCTACTGCTGGAGAACGAGCAGGTGCGACTGTCGGTCTGGGCGCACCCGCTGCCGGAGAAATCGCATACGCTGGTCGCCTACAACAACAAGGGCATGATCGAGGTACGTGGCGACTCGATCGATTTCAAGTTGGATTTTTTTCTAGTACTGACCTTCAGGCTCTGATCCCGCTGATCCGTACGGCGTGGCAAGAAAACCCGTCGCTCGCCATTGCGCTGGCCGCACGCTTCCAGAACCCGCGCGTGCACAAGGAGGTCCGCTGGCTGCTTCTCAACTTCCCGTCCAAGGCCATTGACCATCCGGAAGCCTTGCCGATCCTTCTGGACGGCTCTCTACCGAGCGATGTCAGCTTCCAGCTCAAGGTGCGCGCGCTCTCTTTGCTTGCCGTCCATCCGCTGGCTGCTGTTTGTCCCGTTGCTAACTGTGCGTAGTATCTTCTCTTCTGGGCCCCCGTCAATCCCATCACAGCTGTGACGTACTTCCTGCCAGCGTACGAGTACCACCCGCATCTCGTCCAGTATGCCATGCGGGCGCTGGAGAGCCACTCGGTGGATGTCACCTTTTTCTATGTGCCGCAGATTGTGCAGACGCTGCGGTACGATGCGCTGGGTTACGTGGCGCGCTACATTCTGGAAACGGCGCAGTTCTCGCAGTTGTTTGCGCACCAGATCATCTGGAACATGAAGGCAAATGCCTACAAGGACGACGATGCACAGATTGTACGTCCCGTCATTTTTTCTCGCCTTTTCTTCTTTTCTTTTCTCTTGCTAACGAGGCAGCCGGATGCAATCAAACCGACACTGGACGGGGTAATGACGCGTATGGTATCGTCCTTCTCGTCCGTCGATCGTCAGTTCTACGAGCGCGAGTTTGCCTTTTTCGACGAGGTAACGGGCATTTCAGGCAAGCTCAAGCCGCTGGTCAAGCGCTCGAAGCCAGAGAAGAAGCAAAAGATTGAAGAAGAGCTGCGTAAGATCAAGGTGGAGGTCGGCGTCTACCTGCCCTGCAACCCGGATGGCGTGGTGATTGGCATCGACCGCAAGTCGGGCAAGCCGTTGCAGAGCCACGCCAAGGCGCCGTTCATGGCGACGTTCCGGGTCAAGAAGAACAAGGGCGGCGCGCAGTGGGACGAGGACCTACCGGAGGGGGCCACTGAGAGCGAGCACGGCAACGGAACGACGGTTGTTCCCGCGACCAACAGAACCAACGGAGCCAACGGCCACAGTGCGCCGCCGGCGGCAGACAACACGGTTGAGACATGGCAATCTGCCATCTTCAAGGTGGGTGACGACTGCCGGCAGGACATGTTGGCTCTGCAGATGATCGCAGCGTTCCGGGGCATCTTCCAGGGCGTGGGCCTGGACGTGTTTGTGTTCCCGTATCGGGTAACGGCGACGGCGCCCGGTTGCGGCGTGATCGACGCGCTGCCGAACTCGGTATCGCGGGACATGCTGGGCCGCGAGGCGGTCAACGGGCTGTACGACTATTTCATCTCCAAGTACGGCAACGAAGACGCGCTGCGGTTCCAGGCGGCGCGCAGCAACTTTGTCAAGAGTATGGCGGCGTACTCGGTGATCTCGTTCCTGCTGCAGTTCAAGGATCGGCACAACGGCAATATTATGATTGACGATGCGGGCCACATCCTGCACATTGACTTTGGCTTCTGCTTCGACATTGCGCCAGGCGGCATCAAGTTTGAGCGGGCGCCATTCAAGCTGACGTCGGAGATGCTGGCGGTGATGGGCGGCAGCACGGACCAGCAGGCGTTCCAGTGGTTTGAGGAGCTGTGCATCAAGGCGTTCCTGGCGTCACGGCCGTATGCCGAGAAGCTGTCGCAGATGGTGCTGCTGATGATGGACAGCGGGCTGCCGTGCTTCAAGCCGGAGTCGGTGCGGCACTTTCGGGAGCGCTTTGTCCTGGAAAAGACGGAGCGCGAGGCGGCCGACTTCATGCGGGACCTGATCAAGAAGAGCTACGCGAGCTACTCGACGGGGCTGTATGACCAGTACCAGTGGATGACGAACGGCATTCCGTACGCTTCGAATTAGAGATCGAGGGGACTACGAAAACGAGGGCAGGGAGTGATTGCGCATTTGGTGGAGTGTACGCTACGAAATTGACACTTTCGAGATACGACTGCAGATGTTGTGAGGTCACAACACGTCTACCTCCGCGACTCACGGATGGCCGTGACATTGGTGGTCTTCCGCCAGGAGATCATCCAGCTATATTATACGGAGCTGCACTCATCGCATCCTTTCGCGGTGATTTATGCGGTGGCATTCTGGCAACCGATTCACAAAGTAACGAACATGGCCTCGCCGACCCTGCCGGGTAGTTTCCCTGCCCTCCAAGAACTAACGAACGTCCTTCCCCGTCAAGCGACCAGCCATTATTACACAATGCCTGACCGCATTACTGTTTCCGTCAACGACGTCGAAGTTGTGGTGCCCACCCTCCTGCTGACCCGCGGCTCCTCGTACTGGACGTACCGCATCCACAAGCACCTGCAGGACATGGCCGCTCAAGAAGTTGCGCCCGGCTCGTCGAGCTACCCGCCCATTGTTCTTGTTGATAAGACCTTTGACGCTAGCGACTTTGAGGTCTACGTGGACCTGCTGCAGGCCGAAATGGAACTTGTGAATGAAGGGGGCAGTGGGCAGCAGGACCGACCTGCTCCACTGCGACACCTCTGCCCATCTGGCAAGCCGCTGCCGCCCGTTGCTGCGATCAACCGTGCCTTGCAGCTGGCCGCCCTGTCGGGCCGCCAGGACCTGTCCGAACGTGTACAGGGCGTGCTGCGGGATCACACGGTGGTGGATTACGCTGAAGTGTACCGATTCTTGAGGGGGAAGCGATAGCCAGCAGAAGCCGAATGACCAAGAGCACTTGGCTGAACGAGTCATAAGGACTGCTAGACCTGACGGACCCTTCCCAAGGCGTCACTTGCCAATATCGACTGAATGGGAGATGAACATGAAAGAGATTTGAGAAGGCGGATAGAGTAGAGTAGAGACAAACAAGCTTGGCGCATTTGCTTTGTAGAATACCTAGGTACCTTAGGTAGGTAGGTACGAGTAGATCACAAGACTTTCCTGACCCGAGTCCCAGGTCCTGAGACGTCGCTGTCTTCCCGCGATGACGCAGCCTTACAGCGTAACACTGCCTGTGAGTTACGGAGTACTGTAATATGGCCCGCCCACAGCCGACACAACACTCCACAGGCGACACAGGGCCCACACGGCAAGGCTGAGGCAGGAAGTGGTGCCACTGGTCGTGCCTGACTGCGTCACCAACGATCCCGTTGCCTCTAAATGTGCAGTTTCTTACAACAGCGGGGTTAAAAATCTTGCGCTTGCAGTGATGATGGCAGGAACGGGCCGCACCGCACAAGCTGCTCAGGCTAGCCTCACGCGTCGTCTCAGCAAGCAACTACGCACCATCCCTAAGCCATGGGCGGCGCCGCCTTCACCACCGGTCCAGATGCCCTCAAAACACCACGCATGCCGCCAGCGGTATACCATGCCGTGCGCAAGAGCTGCCATACCCTTCTCCGCTCGCTGTTTCTCATCGTGGCCACGCCCATTGACGGGCCGGGCAAGTCTGACTTTGGCGACGTCGACGTCATCGTGGCGCTCCCGCACGAGGGCATAGTAGACGCCGTCGTCGCCACGGATGACGGCCGACTCGCTCTGCTCGAAGCATCCGTGGCGCGGCTCGGCGCCGTCCGCAGCATTGTTAATGCCGGCGCGGGGAAGGCGTCCATGGCCCTCCCGTGGCCACGCCCCGACGGCCATCGCGTCGCCGCCGCAACCCAGCAGCAGCCGTCGCCACCGGACGACGACGGCGATGACCTCTACGTCCAGGTCGACTTGCACATTGCGCAGTCTCTGCGCAGCCTCCACTGGCACCTCTTCCGCCACGCCCACGGCGACTTCTGGAACATCCTCGGCACCACCTCGCTGAGGCCCTTTGGCCTGACTGCCGACGAGCGTGCCCTATGGCTGCGTGTACCGGAGATTGAGCATGCGCACCGCAGCCGTGCCAAGGTGTTCTTGTCAGACGAGCCGGCCAAGGTGCTGCAGTTTCTGGGGCTGCCATTGCTGGCGGATGAAGAAGGTAACGGCAGCGCCGACAGTAAGCTGGTGTCCTTCTGGGAGCAGCCCTTTGCCACAGGCGAGGCACTCTTTGTCTATGCTGCCCGCTGCCGCTTCTACGTGCTGCCTAGCATTACGCACTACAAGGTCGAGCCCGATGCCAGCCACGGCGGTGGCGATGGCGGTGGTGGTGGCGGCGGCGATGGCGACGGCACCTTCAACACCAAAGACTACCGCCGTCTGGTCCAGCGGCCGCTCTTCCGGACGTGGGCCACAGAGTACCTGCCGGTGGCGAGGCAGCAAGAGGAGCAGCAGCAGCTACACCATCCTGCTGCTGGCCCTTTGACGCGCGAGCAGGTCCGCAATGCCGCCTTTGCCTGCTTTGCCGGCTCGGCCGAGCGCTACGCAGCAACCCGCAGTGCCTGGATCGGTGAGAAACACCTGCTGGCCGTGCGGGCCGCCGTCAAGGCGGCTGTGCCGGCAGACCTGCCGGGTCGGTACCGGAGCGCCGTGTGCAGTGCGGTCCGGCAGCATCTGCGTCTGCCGACGGCCCCCAGCGAGATACAAATCGCCAGAGATGCCGCCGCCGCCTGGACTGTCGAGGGCGTGGCGACGTACGTGCAGGAACACTGGCAGGAGATTGCGGCCGAGCTGGTGCCGGTGGAGCACCAGCTGGCTTACCAGCCTGGCTGATAGAGAGCAAGCGCATAAAGACACGCTTTCATGGTTTTTGATTTTTGTCTTTCTGTTAAGTACCTATTGACTTCTTCCTTTTGACCCTCGCTCTAATACCCCTGATATCGTGAGCCTCATTATGGCAGCACTGCTTGCTCTTTCCCTGCGAATATCTTTCGCCCGCTGGCCATTCTCCTTTTGCCTTTCAGCTCCAACAGCGACAAAACAACTCCGTAAACACTCACACTCAGCATTCACACCTCGCCGCGCGACCACCACCGGCTGCCGATTCTCTCGTCTGTCACCATCCGCTCACTGCCCAGCTCCGCTTCATCGTCGCCGCCGTCGCCGTCGCCGCCGTCGTCGTGAAACCCATCGTCTCTCCCACCAAAGCTGTAGCCAAAGCTGGAGAAGAAGCCGCCGCTCGTCTCTTCGTGCGCCCGTCGCTCCAGCTCCTGCTCCTGCTCCGTCTCCTGCTCCCGCTCCTTCGCCTCGCGCGCTCGCCGCCAAGCCTCCAGTGTCGGCCGCATCTCCGCTGGCGGCGTCCAGGGCGCCACCAGCCCTTTCTTCCGCAGTCGCCGTCGGTGGCGCCGCTTCTCCGCAAACGTAAAGTACGTCGGGTCGACGGTGCTGATGTCTGTTCCCGTAGCGGCGTCCCACGCGTCCGCCGCAAGATCGCCCAGTGCCTCGCCTGCCCATGCCGCCACCACCCGGCCCCGCCCGCCCGTCAGCCACTGGTCCAGCTTAACCGGGATGGCCACCCCAAACGATGGGTCGTCCGGCGACCACCGGCACACTTCCCCGCTCTGGCATACCTCCGGCCGGCAGTACAGCGCGCACGTCGTGCTCTCGGTGGCGAGCCACAGAGACAGGAACAGCATCAGCACCCCGAAAACCGTTAGTTGCCTGTCGGGGCCGCCTCGGTACAGCCGCGGCAGAGGCACGCGCACATAGGAAACGGGCGGCGACGAAGCGTCCAGCGACGGCGTGGCGCTGGCGGCGTCATGCTCTTTCTTGGGGTTGGTCCGCGATACGCTAGACGTCTGGCGCTTGTGTTGTTTGTGCTGCGTCGGCACAACGCCGTGGTCGACATCGTTCCGGATGTTGTCCTCCTTCTCCTCCTTGACCTTGACCTCCGCAGCCGGCTCGCCATGCTGCTGCTGCTTCTTCTTCTTCAGTTCCGCTTTAGCCACCTTCTCTTCTTCCGCTGCGAGCTCCTGTCTAAGCAGCTCGAGCCCGCTTTCACCTTTTCCAGGCCTGGACACGCGGTCCTCCAGCCGCTCTATGCCTTTCTTGGCCGTCTGCACGTCCAGAATGTACGTCGAGATCGACTGGCTCATACGCTTCAGTCGCTCCGAGTCTGTCGCATCCACCTCATTCTCCATCGCCACCGCGCTATCGAGGCCACCACCGCCGGCTAATGACGACGACCGCTCCTTTGCAGGCGGCGCCGTCGCGACCAGGATCTCGTCAAACTCGTCCACGGTCGAGTCGTCCATCTGCTGGTCGCGCTGGATCGCCAGCAGATCGTCGCGCGCGCTGGACGGCCGTGCCGAATTGAGCAGCGGCACCGCGCGTGCCCTCGATGCTGACCGCGAGCGGGACAGCCGCCGTGACGAGGATGTCGATCGCCTGCGCTGATGTGTCTCGGGCGCCTCGGTCTTGTTCTTGTTCGTGTTCTTGTCGGTAGTTTCGGTTTGGCTCTGGTCTTGGGCGGCGACAGGCAAGGGAGCACCGCGCAGGAGCGACATAATGCCCTCCCCAGTCACTGGCCTTGCCGACGGCACAGGTTTTGCGGACGTCTCAGGCTCCAGAGGCAGGTCGGTCGCTGCCAGCATCTTCGCGGTGCGCGTTGTCACCGGCGTCTCAACATAGGCACCAGTCACACGCGGCGTCGGCTGCATGAGCGGGTTGATAGACTTGGTCGCCGCCCGGGGTGTTGCGTCATCCACAGGTGCCGCCTGGTTACTCTTAGTTCCCGAGCCACCCTCGTCTGCGCCGTTGTCGTTGTCGTTGTCGTCGTCGTCGGGCGAAGTGGCGCGGATCGAACCCCGTTCCGAGTGGTTTTCTGTTGGCGCAAACAGCTTCATCTCCGCCTCAATTCGGTCGACTGGGTCGCTGTCTGACTGGGCCACGCTCGATCTCTTAGTCGAAGCGGATTCTGTCGACGACACCCGCCGCAGCTGTGCAAAGCCCACCGTGGGCCGGAGCGTGTCGGAGTCCCTAGACCGTGGCAGCTTTAGGTTCCTCTCAGTTCCCGTGCTGCCTCCGCTTCCGTTCCCACTCAACGTGCTGCCGAGATTTTCCTTCCGCTCGACCGCCGCGACGGACGTCGTCACGCGCGCCAGCTTGCGCAGCAATTCCCGTGACTCGGACCGCGAGTGGGACGATGTCGACGACTGGCGCGAGCGCGCCGGACTGGCAATCTCGTTTGTGGCGGTGCCTCGGTCATGGGCGTCGTCCACATGCAAGAAGCTCTGCTGGCGGCCGCGCTCCCCAGACGAGTTGCGGAAGATGGTTACAGGTGTGTTTGGTATGCGCTCGCCTTCTTCGTCAAAGACGCCGCGAGTGCGTTCGCCGTTGCGGTCGTGCTGCTGCAGATTATGTCCGTACCCAAACGCGTCCGCAGGGCCCTTGACTGCCCGGGCCTCTCTGGCTTGCTCGGCCCGGAGATGCTCGAGGCTCGCCTTCCGACTCGGGTCAACGGGCGCGACAAACTCTGCATTCTGCCGCCGGATGGCATCGAGCCTCTCTGCAGAAATGGCTCTCGCTGACGTGGCGTCGTTCTCCATCTCGAGTTTGCGGATTTCATCCAGCGTCTTGTTGGTACGCTCTAGTGGCAGTCCTGCACGTCGCGTTGGTGTCTGTATGGCTGATCTTTCAGCTTCGCTCCGACGGGCCTTGGCCGCGTCCTCGTCAGGGTGTTTGGGTAGGATCTCGTCCGTGCTGTGTTGGTGGTTCTCGTTGCTCGACTCGTCAGAGAAGCGCAGCTCTGCCTCGATTTCCAGCCGCCGGATCTCGTCGAGCTTTGTGTTTCGTGGCCGTGGTCGTGATTCCGGTGACCTTGTCGGCGGTTGCCCGCTCGGAGTATGGCTGGGGCCGAGCGCACCGAGGTCTCCTCGTGTATGAACAGGAGGGCTGTCTGATACCATCAGATCGCGGGCGGTGAAGTCTTCGTCTGGATCCCAGGAAAAGCTTTTGCCTGGCGACGCGGTCACCATACCGTGGGTATCCACGGGCGCAGCCACAGTAGTACCAGCGTTTACTCCAGCGTTGGCTGAACTGTCACCTTCGCTACCCGGCGACTTGGGCACCACGTTCTCGGGTGCTGACACCATGCGCTTCAGATAGCTGCTGGATGGCCTGCGGTTCCCCCACGGCGCGTATGGGGACGTTCGCGGCGAAGTCACCGAGACAGGAACCTTACTCCTCTCGCCGATGCTGCTGTTACTGGCCCGACGGTGAAGTTCGCGGCCGGCGACAGCAATCTTAGGGCTGACGCGGGCCATGGGCGAGAACAGCCCGCCGGGTTTCTCTGCCATGGCCACCTGCAAGCGAGCCTGGTCCTCCTCATAGCGGATCCGCCGTAACCTCTCGGCATCGATCTGTTCGTCGAGGCCAGCACGGCCGTCGCTCTGCGGCCGTCTCTGGTGATGCTGGTCTTTGTTAGGCGAGGGGGGCTCGCCGATCCGCCGGGCGGTGCGTCGACCGCCAATGTCGAGCGGCGACTGCGCCAGGATCTTTTGCATGCGGCTCTCGCTAGCGCTGATGGGGGCTGCCCGCGCAGAATAGGCGGCCGCGGGCGTGGGGGTGCTCTTAAGACCGTTGCCGCCGCCGCCTGCCCGGTTGCGCCAAGGGCGAGGGGCCGGACTCGGGCTCCCTTGTGCCGCGGCGGCCACAAGTTCTGCGTCCTCTTCCGCCTCCACCTTCAAATACGCTTCCTTAATCGTGAGCGGTCGGCGGGGGGTGGGCAGTGTCTTTTGCGAAGGCGAGGGCCGCGGAATACGCGTCTGGCCTGGGCGTGTCGTCGAGGTGCGGCCGCGGGCGTCGGACTGCTGCGAGCTCGAGCTCGAGCGGCGCGAATCTAGGCCGTAGTGGCTGCCGTGTCCATTTGCGGTTCCATTCCCGTTGTCAGTGCTGCTAGAGGCGTCAGAGGCGGCGCTGGGGGACGTGGCCATGGCGCGCCGGTCAATGTTCTCCTTGGACTCGCGCAGCGACTGGAAGCTGCTCTTTTTGGTGGGCAGGCGGCTGGCTGAAGCCCTGGGGGTATCCATGGCGACGCTGTCAACGTTTGTCGATTGCCGATGCTGTGTCGATGCTCGCCGTCGTTATCGTGGTGTCTGTCGCTGCGTTGTGTCTCTTCTCCTTCACCCTCGATTGCGTCTCCCGTTCGCTTCGCCGTTGGCCGAGGAGTCCCAGATTCAGGTCTTTAGAGAACCAGGGCCCACATCGCCGTTACAGATGCGGTGCGCATAGTAGCAGAGGCCAGCGCCGGAGACGGGAGAAAGGGGGTTTAAGAAGGCGACAAACGAATGGGAAAATAAAGGGGAAGTAGAATCGTGTGTTGGCGTGTCGTCGAGGAAGCCGCTGCGTCGAGGGGGAGGAGAAGAAGCGAATTGCAAGAGATCGTCGACGTCTGTCCGTGGCACCGTTTTGCGTGTTCCCCTGTCTTGGAATTTGTTGTCGTGTTTCCAGCCGCCTTTTCCTTGTTCATATCACCGTGGCACTCGTTTATTATGAACGTAGCTCGAGTTCGCGACACCGCGAGTACTCCGTACGGACTACAACACGCACGGACCTACCACCGCCGTGGACCCACACAAGCATGGTCATGGTCACGTGATCTCGTGTTGCTCAGCGTGAGGTGAGGCTCACGTTCGACGTCAGCTGTTGACAACTTGACAGCACCGGGCTGATCGGAGCAAGCCGCAAATAGTGCAGCTAGGGATCTCATAGGCATCCCAACGGCCAACTCCTCGACTCGCACGAATGCCATCCAAGACAGTGCTGCTGCGCCCTCTCGGCGCATAGTGAGAGCCTCCCGCGTTCGCGTTTCCTCGAGCAGTCTGCTGACGACCCCAGCGAGCGCTTCTCTGCCACGCGGCATGCCTTGGGTATCTACAAGACCGTCGTCACGACCTGCCGCTATGCGCTGCCCACGCCTACCCTCACCGAGCAGCAGGTCAAGGCGAGCATACGGAGGGCGCTAGCGACCGTTGTTCGGGAGCGGCTGCCTATGCTGCACGTGGGTGTGACTGGCGAGGGCACGATGGGGGTGGCCTATGTCGGCCTTACGTCCCTCAACCTGCAGGACCACCTGGAGTTTGTCTCGCGCGAGCCTGGCCTATCCAGCGATGAGTACGACACGCAGCTGTTGCGGGACCTGGAGCGCGAGAACGCGCGGCCGTGGCCGGACGTCGAGACCTGCTCGCCCTGGCGCCTGCTGGTGTTTCTGAATGTCGCCGGCGGATGGGCGGACGTCTCGTTCTCCGCCCACCATTGTCTCGGCGACGGCAAGAGCGGCTCCATCTTCCACACGCACCTGGTGGAGGTTCTCAATGCGCAGGCGAACGAGAAGCAGCCCGCAAATGGCGACAGCGACGAAAACAACGACGGCGTGCTCTCTTTCAGCGATGTGCCGGCCCTCATCCCCGCGGTAGAGTCACTCTTCAAGTTCACCATCTCGGTGCGCTACATCGTCAGCAAACTCTGGCATGAGTTCGCGCCGGCGTGGCTGCAGATAGCCCCCAAGGTTGTACCCTACACGGGCGTGCGCGTCAGCCTCGAGCCCAGACTCCAGGGCCACCTGCGTCTCTTCCATCTCACGCCGACTCAGGCCGCAGCCGTGCTCGCCGGTTGCCGTGCTCACGGCGTGACGCTGACGCCTCTGCTGGACGGCCTGCTGATGGTCCTGTTCGCGCGGCGCCTGGCGGCCGACGTGGCCTCTGCATTCCTCTGCGTGAACCCCATCTCTATGCGGCAGTTTCTGCCGCAGCCCGCGGAACGGCAGGGCCTGGCCATCGAGCGCAGCATGGGCAACCTGGTTTCGTCGCACACCACTCAGTTTGGGCCGGATCTTGTGAACGATGGGCGTGCAGTGGCCGAAGACGATGACGCCGACGATGCGAAAGTGTGGCGCGCGGCGACGGCGGCCGGAAACAGCATCAGGACACGCCTGGAAAACATCACGGCGGACAACATCCTGGGCATCTCGTCGTTTGGCGGCGACTTCCGGCAGTATTGGCTGCGGAAAGAAGGCACCGTGCGAGAGGACACCTTTGGCGTGTCCAACACGGGGTCTATTGCTGCCGCCGGTCAGGCGGACGCAACGCAGCCGCCAAGCTGGCGGTTGACGCGCCACTTTTACGTACAGACGAGCATCGGCAGCAGCCCGCTGATTAACGTCAACGTTGGCGGCGTCCGGGGCGGCGAGCTGTCGATTGCTGTGGCATGGCACGACGGCGTTGTCGAGACTGAGTTTGCAGACCTGTTGGTCAGCGACCTGCACGGCAGTCTCATGCGTCTAGCCGAGACGGGACACTTTGTGGTACCAAACCGGCTGTCCCCGTAGTGGGAGCGAGGCAGAGATGGACTACGAGATTTGTGTACGGTGTTGGACTCTCTAGAAGATTGGATAGAACTGTAATAATAAGGCGAGTACTCCGTACGGACTACGGAGTACGGAGTACTGGTGGCTTGGGTAATTCTGACTTCCTCTGATTGGCCAACGTTTGCTGTGGGTCCGCGACAAATCGCCAGAGCTTCAGAAATTGACTTCAGGAACAAGGCGTCTCACCGAACGCCAATTGAACCGCACCGCACGGATTGGCTCTGTGTATCGCAGCCTCGCCACACAAAGACACAATGGCCTCGCCATTACGAACGCCGGCTCAGGCGTCTTGTCTGGGCTGCATGGCCTGGCGGTCGCTGTCCTCCGTCACAGCTCGACCGATGCCGCCGTCGTGGGCAACATCCGCGGCCACGACCAGCACCATTACCTCCTTTCTCGTCGTCCAGACCCGCGGCAAGAAGACAAAGACACGCCGCGAGCAGGGTGTGCTTGTGCGCCTTCTGGAAGACATTTCACGCTTCGGTCGGAAGAGTGCGTCGGACGCCTTACCCACCCCTCCCCCTCCCCCCTCTCCATTTCTTTTTCTGACAATCAGACGCAATCATTCGCGTTACGCCCGGCCGCATGCGCAACTACTGGTACCCCAAAGGCTTGGCTGAGTACATGACGTCGGCGCGCCTCGACAGCCTGGGTCTGTCGGCCGCCGAGGCGGCTGTGCCAGCCGACCCCTGGTTCGAGGCCAAGGCTGAGGAGACGGTCGCGACCCCCGAGGCAGCCGGCAAGCGTCCGGCCATCCGCCTGAGGACCATTGATGTAAGTCCTCCGCTTGTCCTACGAGTTCTTTTTTCAGGCTTTGGGCGTCCACTGACCTCGGCCAGGCTCACCGTACCGCCGGCCTACTCGAGACCCTACTGCCGGCGACGCTCGTCTTCTACCGCAAACCTATCTCCCCCGACAACGCCGCGCTCTTTGGCTCAGTCTCAGCCGACGACGTCGCCACGGCCGTGCGCGAGGTCCTACATGCCTCCTCCGAGGCGGACGCGTTGCTGGTACGCATAGAGCCGCGGGATGTGCGCTTCATCGTGCCGGCAGACAAGCCAGCGGACCAGGACGAGACGACGACAACAACAACAACAACAACAACAACGACGACGACGACGACGATAGATCGCATCAAGGCGCTAGGCCGCTACGAGGTCGAGATCAGCGTGCATGGCCATGGCGGCAGTGGCAGTGGCAGTAGTAGTGCGCTGGCAGCGGCGGCGGCGGCGGCGGTTGGGACCGCCCGTGGAGGCGTCGCGCCGGTGCGCAAGACGATCGTGGTGCAGGCTGAAGAGTAGACTGCATTAGGCAACGGACGGGATGCGCACATGTACAGAGCTGACTATCTATGTTTGTGTATAAGCTGCAAAGGACCAACGCCGCTCGCGCAATGCCGTGTTGGGGAATAATGATGGCTAAAATCATGAGAGAAGAGAAGGCAACAGCGGACAGTCAAACGCCGGAACGCAATATGAGGTCTGGAGACAAAAAATATATGACAGAAAAGGGGAGGCCCTGAAATCACTTGCCCGCCTTCCTCCCGCCGTCGTAGCTGTAGTCCACCGACCACAGAGCGTCCCACACCACGCTGCTCTTGGATGGCGTCTCCGAGACGGCACTCTGTTCGCGCTGCAAATTGGGAGCAAGAGGCTGGCGGTTGCCACAAAGTAAAAGATTAGGGTCCGAGCAACGAATCGACAATAGATGCGGACGCTCCAGTAGGATCGCGAGCTGTCCCAGCAGGAGGATGGGGATGAGGAGAAGAAGAAGAAGCGCGTACCTCGGCCTGTCGCGGCGGTCCTTCACCAGCTGCTGTCTCGCTGTTGGGTGTTGCTGTTGCTGCATTTGCTGCATCTGCTGGCGGCGTCACGATCGTGGATGGCACTGCTGCACCCATGCTGTTCTGCGGCGGACTGGTGGCCTGTGCTGGCGTGTCGCCGGCGGCGGCTCGAAGGCTATTGGTCTCGCTAGCGACTGCGCTGCTTGCCATCACCCCAGAGGCGGCTGTGGCTGCGCTGCCACCTCGCAGGGCCGCCGCAAGTGCTGCCGGCGGTGCCATCTTCCTGGTCGAGCTTGTGCTCGACCGCCGGCTCTCGAGACTGCGTGAAAGCGTCTTGCTGACCCCGTCGATGCCAGACGACCGCCCACCCCCAAGACCCAGCCCCAGCCCCAGCCCGCGACCGGACGCCGAGCGCGCGTGCGTGTGGATATCAGCCACGGCCTCGACGTTATTAGCGGCCACCGTGCTCTTACCAAGGCCAGGCGTTGACGGCGCTCCGGGCTTGTCCTCCTGTGCGTCAATCAGGTACCAGCGCAGGCCGTCCGACAGGTCAAAGGGGTTGTCGTTGTCATTGTCCTCGGTGTTGAGCGACGCGGTTTCCTCGGATGTCTGGTGGTGCTGATGCTGCAGACTCTTGGACAGGTCGACCACCTTCTCCTGGACTCGCGTAATACGTGCGACCAGCCACTCGCGGTTCTGCAGCCGGTGTGCCTCTTGTTCCCGGAGGAAGTAGTGCGGGAAGCCAATGTTGAACGCCGCCCAGGCACCGTTGCTCTGGTTGCGCGTCGGCAGAAAGAGCGCCAGATCGCCTTCCTTGAAGTTTTTAAACGCAATCTTGTCGTGCGCCTCCTTCTGCAAAGCGTGCGCCTTCTCCCGGTAGCCGCGCACATCCCGCTGCAACTTGCGCGCAATGTACTCCACCTCCTTGGTCCGTCGATAGATTGTCTCGCACGCAGCGTCAATGTCGAAACTGCCCACGGCTGCCATGTACTCGGCATACTTGGCTGCTTCGGTCTCGCCGTCTGCGCTGTTCATCCAGTACAGCAGCGCCACTTTGGCCGGCTCCTGCTCTACTGCCCCAGATGTTGTTGCGTTTGTCGCTAGCTCGCCGGCCCATGACGGCTGCAGTGTCCCCGTCGAGCGGCGAACCAGTGCCGAGGCACCCTCCCCGCTGTTGATCAGCGCCGACCGCTCGGACCGAGGCACTTTTTGGATCACCATCGAATCGCCGTCACGCATCACGGAGAACCCAAGGCGCTCCAGCAGCCGGCAGAGGCGGTCGTTTTGCGTATACAGTCGCTGTGACAGGTCCTTGGCACGCAACGTGCGGGCCTCAAACCGAGTACTTAGGTTGGTCAGCGTGGCTTGCACATCCTCGTGCTTTTCGCGGAACATGCGCAGCTCCTCTTCGATGCTGCCAAGGTGTGATTGCTTTGCGGCCGCTTCGTCCGTCAGGCTGAGAACCTTCTTTTCTTCCTCTTCCAGGCGCTTCCGGAGCGATTCCGAGCCCGTCTCGCCGTCGGCAATCCTTGTCCGCAGCTGGTTGAGGCCGGCCTGGCTCTCTGCCAGCTCCTCCTCGAGCGTAGCTATCCGGGCCTTCTCTTCGGTGAGTTTCTCGCGCAGGCGTCGTGCGGCTTGCTGTTCGGCCGCCAGTGTTTCGTTCGACATGGCCATTTCATCGCGCAGACCGCGGTTTGCCGCCTCCGCCCGCTTCAGATCGGCTCGGACAAGAGCCATGTCGCTTTCCGTGGCCTGCACGCGCGCAAGTACGTCCGCTAGTCTGCTCGAAACGAAATCGACGAGGTCAGCAGCATCGGTTGGCGGCGGCACCAATGCCGTAGGCCTTGACTGGTCATTTTTGTTGCCAGTCGACAACACGAGTTGCTCGTAGAGATCACGGAGGCCCTTGGCGTAAAGCTCCTCGGCGTCGTCGGCCTTTTGGAGACGCTTGGTCGTTGCCTGTGCTTCTTCTTGCAGGGTCTGCAGCTGCTTCGCCAGCGCCTCGTTTTGCTCCCTCTGCAGTCTAGACTCTTTGCGCAGGAATTCAACCTGACCCTGGCTCTTGAGCGCCTCATCTCGAGAATCCTTGGATAGGCGCTCGATTTCGGCCTGGAGGCCGCGCATTTTTTCGTCATACGTCGCCTTTTCATTTTCGCGCGACTCGCCGAAATGCTCAATCTCGTCCTCGGTATCCTCAAGGCGAGCCTGCAAACGCCTGATCTCGCCGTCCAGAGACTTACGTTCATTTGTAAATTCCCGCTTCAACGCCTCGAGGTTCTCAAGCAGATCCTTCTTGGTCGAGTTCGTCTCGTCCATCTGGCCCAGGATCTTTTCCATTTCAGATGTCCGCACGCCCATGTCTTTCTCCAGAGCAGCGGAGCGATCCTTTTCTGCAGCCAGCTCAGACTCAAGCTGCTGCATGCGCTGTGCCACCCTCAGCTCTGCAGCGACCGCAGATTCGTGACCGCTCTCGAGGGACGTCCGCCGGTCCCCCTGCGGCCGTGGTGTGCCTGGCTTAACTGAGGCAGTGGACTCGGCCTTGTCGGAGAATTGCTGGCTCGGCAGGGTAGCCTGCTGGAACACGCCGCCGAGGCTACCCCGTGATGCCTGGCTCTGGCGATGCAGCAGGTCTTCTAGCCGCCGTACCCGGCTTTCGGCCGTCTTTAGCTTGTTCTCAAGCTTGGTCTTGACGTCCTGCAGGCCGCGGAGCACATCGTCATCCCCCCGGATTAGAAGACCACTGCGTCCTAAGGCGGCCTCGTGGACACTGCCGTTCTTGAACGCCTTGATTCGCTTCGACTGCTGCTTAGTTGGCGCGTTGAGCTCGGCAATGATCTTGCCAATGTCTTCTATGAGATCGCCATCTGCCTTTTGTCGCTGAAGGGCGGCATAGAACTCTTCAAGGTCCTTGCGCGTGACGTTGGGCCATTCCGCTTCCTCGCCGAGCAGATTGACTTCCAGCCCAGCCACCTGGTGCTCCGCCGACGATGTAGATGGCGGCCCGTACACCAGGCTGCCGATTGATTTTTGCCACTTCTTTCTGCGCTTCACCTCCTCGTCGTGGAACAGTGCCATCTCGTTGGCTAGTGTCGACGAGTCGGTCTTGACCTTGTCAAGCCATTCGCGGCGCTTGATGGCCTCGCTCACAAACGATGCGTACACAAAGGGGATCTGCTGCACCAGGCGCAGACAGTCGAAGTGAGCCATGTCCTCTTCGTCGCTGATTGTGGCAATCTGCGACTTGAGGTCACTACTTAGGCTCGTCAGTTCGGTGATTGTGCGCATGAATTCGATTGTCTCAAGCGCCAGAGCATTGCGCGCCTGTGTGGCATAGCGAAACATCTCGTCCATCTCGAGAGCACGATTCCTCATGCTCGGTAAAAGTCGCTCGGTGTGGGTGGCGGCAATCTTGGATGCCTGGAGCACGTCTCGCGTGGAGTCTGAATACTCGAGAGTCGTCCGGTAGTCGGTGTCGATCTTGTTGGCGACAGCTTTGATATCTTGCAGCAGCTGCGCGGATTCGCCTTCGTGGGACAAGGCCGAGCGATCCACTGCACGCTCAAAGTTCTGCAGGACATTTTCGCAGCCCTGCAGGAGCTGTGGTGCCGCACGCTCTAGGTCGGCAACCTTTACGTTGAAGCGCTGGAGGCCTGCAGGAGCATTCTTGCCGGCCTTGCCAGCCGCCTCTACATCGAGCAAGTCTTCAAGCGTCGGTCGTTGCTGGAGTTGCCTGGGCTGTCGTCCCTTTGAGGCAACGCCGCCATCCTGTCCCGTCATGAATCGTAGCATCGCAGGCGACATGGGAACGCTTCGCGCCAGATCAAGGTACTGCTCCCACCGTTCGGCGAGGTTGGTGTAGTCAGACTGGGCACTGCCCAGCCAATTCTTAATCTCCGTGTACTTTGTCTCTGCGCTCTTTACAACGACCTCGAGGTTAGCAACAGCTGCGTCGAGACAACGCATCATTGCATCCATTTCAGAGTAGCGGTCCTGGGCAGCAGCAGCTCTGGATGAGCAGTCGGCGGCCACAGCTGCGGCCCACCTTTGTCGTGCATGGAAGAGGTCTTGCCATGCGGCAAGAGATCGTTGGTCGCGGAGATCATTCGGCGGGCTTGAGACGGTATAGCGTTTCGGTAAGGGGATTTCGAGGCTGGCCATCGCGGCCGAGTAGGCGCCATCGGCCTGCGTTGTCCGAGCATCGTAAACGTAAACCTCCTTCTAGAATGCGCAGCCGGGTCAGTTTTCATGCATCCAATAGTGGGTCGCCGTCGCAGCACCACACGTACCTCCGTTTGGAAAGCCGCAAGCCGCAGAGGTCTCCCTTGCGGTGTAAGGGCAATGATGCACTCGGGCGGAATGGAAGTTTGGCGGCTGACAAGCGTCCGGAATTCATCGAGGCTGCAGAGCTGTTAGCAGCGCCAAGACCTCCCAACGGCAGACATCACAGAGGGACAGGACATACGAGAGAAACTGTGAGAAGTCCACTTGCAGGCGTTGACCCGTATGGGCTATCAACACCGCGTTGGCCATCGCCAGACATGACCATCGATCTGGGCTGGCAGCGGGACTTCGGGGAGAGTTGGCAAAGGCGGAAGACGGTGTTTCGCTCAAGCGATCAGGATACTGAGAAGGCGCCGGTCGCTTTCCTTGGGGCCGTCGGAAGGCCAGGATGGTTGAAAAGGAGCTCGACAGTAGTTGATGTCCGAGAGCAACGAAGAGACGAGACGGGCAAAAGAGACGAGCGGCTAAGATGTAAGACAGGCCGTACGGGAAGAAACAAAACAGCCAAACGAGAAACAAAGACGCCTTCCACCACGGTAGCAGTCTGTCGGTGTTGTGTTGCTTTTAGGTGTGGTATAGGTTAGGCAAAGGAGACAGGTAGTTGGCAGCAGTTGTCAATACGTGAAGGTTGCCATTCGCGCCCAGGTGACTAAGTTGGTCTAGCGCAACGGCAGCTTGCCTCGTGACTGGCATGGAGCAATGCGCCACACTAAACCAGCCACAATACCTGTCGCGATCCGTACACGCGCCGAGGGCAGCTGGGAGCTTTGTATCGAGGCCGGGGCCGAGCGGTGCAGACAATCAGCAAAACCAAAGGAGCTACCGGCTACTCCGTTACCATGGCGGCAGAAGAAATCGACACGCCAATGGGCGATGCGCCGGAAACAGAAACGCCTTCGGAGCTGGTGCTCTCGGACGACGAGAAGCATGTGCTTGCGCTATATGACCGACTCCGAGCCATGCAGCTCGAGACTGCACTGCTGACGGCACGTGTATCTTCCACAAGAGGTTGGACCTGTCCTGTCTAAATTCATGCGGCAGAAGAGAGCGCTGACTGAACCAGAAGCAGATACGCACGATGCAAGCGACAATACAGAGGCCGCACAGAGACAACTGCTGGAAGCACGCGCCCTGTACATTTTGCGCAGCGAGGTGGTCGACAGCGTGATGACCGTCAATCCCATCCTCAAAGCCGTGCACCATGCCACAGATGCGTCGCCCATCGAGCGCGATCTACTGCCGGTGCTCGAGCAGCGCGACAGCGCCTCGCAAGCGGTTGCGCGTGAAGCGTCTGCGAAACGCGCCATCCAGGACGAACGCGCAGTGATCGCCGCGGCGTGCTACGAGATAGAAAAACAGAACGTGCAACTTGCTGCCCAGGTGCGCGCGCTGGCAGCAGCAGCGGCCGCGGAGATGGACGGCACGGTGGACGGCGACGGGAATGATGCTGAGGCGGCAGCGGCGGCGGCGACTGAGCTGGCACAGCTGATGGCGATCGTCAAGGCCAGCCGCCAACGATGGAAGCTGATCAAGGGCGCTGCCAGCGCCATCGTTGTGGGAAGTGGTGTGGATTGGACGCGGGACGCGGCGCTGCGTGACATGGTGCTGGATCCAGACTGAGAGCGTCAAAAGGGACAACCAAACAAGCGGCTTCTTTCGCAACGCCGTTCGGAGACGCACACGTTTTCAGGACGAGAGCATCCTCACGAAGTAGTCGGATCACGCGCTCCAAAGTTTATTGCGCGCGTGATCCCAGCGGCAGTTGATCGGCATGGGACGCACCGAATCGAACGCATCGGCGCCAGTGTTCGGAGCAGGGGGGGTAGTTTATGCCACACACACACGCGCACACTACACTCGGAGGACTCTTGCGGCGCCCGTTTGCAACACGGCGACCAGGCTCGCCGGCCAAGCGCAGGGTGCCAGCTGTCCAGCCCTGGAGGTGTGCCTGCTTCGACGCGGCGGTCGTGGGCTACGTGGCCTACATACACTGACTTGCATCTACAAAAGGTCGTTTATTACAGCACAATTCACGATGCGCATATATCTAGCAAGCACCGTCCACTCTCGCCTCCAGTGAAACAGCTCTTTCGCGCGACAGCCTCGTTGTTGTGAAGGAGGTAAGACGCGACGGGACCCGGCGCGGTTTTATTGGGTGTCCACGTGACTGTCTGATCTTCTGGTGACATTGGTGAAAAATGCAGCAAAACAACGGGAAAGCTGTCCGATTTTTGGGCCAATCGCAGCTCTCCGTTGCGTACACCCCCCCTACCCCTAATCCAAAGTATCTGTCTGGGCAAGCAATGTACCCGAGTTAGTCGCGAGGTGTGCTCCTGTGTCTTGCTGTGGTGCATTATTTTATGCAATCGTCTGCCTCCTCGTCCAGCTCGGGTGCGCCATGTGATAAGAAACGAGGCGCACAGTGTAGCTCCTCGACGAGCCTGTGCGAGGCACGAGACTGGCTGGTGCTTATTACATTGCTAGGAAGGCGTGACCTCTGCATGCATGGGAGGAGGTGCATCTCGAGATTTTCTGAGATAAGGGCACGCAACTAGAGCAAGCGAGGCTACACTGAGTGAGCTGTACTTACCTATACATCGTACGCGGGAGAGTTGAAAACCGCTTGCACAAAGTGCTTTTTTTATTCGAAAGGACTCGCAATCGTGCGCATTGTACGGAGTATACGGAGTAATCGAGGTCCTGGCGAGCAGCCGAAACGATGCATGCAAGGGGGTGGTTATTAGGAGTGCGACACTTGTGTTCTGACAGAGGATGACGAGGACAATTTCGAGGGTACTTTCCGCAATGTACTGGTACATACGCAGGGTGGGATGGGATACATCCGAGACGTGCGCAATTAAAGTACCGAGCAATGAGAGTGCTCTGGCGGGCACCTCTAATAAGCAGTCGCCCAATGAACTGCGCCGTTGCCAGAGCCTGCCATTCCGTCTGTTTTTGTTTCCATCACAAAGCATCCAGATCTGGAAATCCAGGCGAGTGGCAAGACTCAGTTCGAGTCACCAGGACCTCGGTAGCAGACAGCATAGAACGACGCCGAAACTGCAACACACCGTTGCCAGTGACAGGTTGAAGGTTGGTATTTGACAGTATACGACAAGATACGTGCAGAGTATGGATGGTTGGTGAGCTGGAAGAGTGCTGGAGAGCCCTGAAAGAGTGCTGAAAGAGTACAGCTTAAGGTCGTCGATTAATGTACACAGTCGGGGATTGTGCGGCACAAGGTACAACATCAGAGGTACAGTACATTAGTGTCTGAGCGACGCAAAGGACGGAAAAGCGCCCCAGATCAGTCCGCCGCAGCAGGTCCACTCCCCCCTACCCACCACGTTTCGTGCCCTCCCAGATTTTGGGGGGTTTCGCGACCGCCCACCTACCCAGCGCTCGACGCGCCGCCCTCCACTCTCATTTGTAAGAGCGCTGTTGTCCCCTAACAGTGGCTGCCCATACAAAAGTCACCCGCAACGCGCACGCACCCCCGCCCGGCTCTTACTCTTTGCACGTCAATCAGCCAGCCCATAGTAAAAAGGCCCGCCTCTCACTCTCCCTCGCCCTTCTCCCCTCTCCTCTCTCTTCTCTCTCTTGCACGCAAAATCTCCCATACAAAGGCTTCCCCCAGCAAAACCTCTCACAGCCAAAGCCTCGCATCGTCCCATACAAATCCGCGCCTCTTTATACTCACGTACAATTTCACTGTCATCCACACAGACTTGTAAGTACCTCACCTTGCACACTCGCTTGCCGCAATTCGCAAGTCACTGCCCCAGCGCGTCTCTTCTGCTTTTCGAGGTCCAGTCGACTCTTTTTTCTGTGGATTTGGCCTCAGCGACCGTTTCGTCGTCGCCTTTTCCGCCTTGTGGTCATCTTGTCCCAATCCCCTGCACGCTTTCCCTGCTTCGCCCGCGCTGGTCCACCCGCCACCGCCAACGAGGCCGCGATTGAAGCGCATCAACGCCAAAAAATGGCGAACAGTACCATTTGTCTCCAATCGCCATTTTTTGACGCGTTGCCAACATCACGGCCTCGCATCACCACAGGCCGATCCGCATCACAATACACCAAGTCTGGTGCCAATTGTGGTCGGATTCGCGTCGCAGTCACATTTGTCAATTGAATCTTTGGACACGATGCGTCTTGCATCAAAATTGCGACCAGCACCTGCTCATCAATTGTCGCCTGCATTCCAACCAGGATGCACCTGCGATTGAAGTCGGTCGCTTGGCGAGCGACTTGATTTTATTCCGCATGGCGATGCAGGCCGTCGTTGTCGCGGTCGCTCTTTTTCTCTGCACACTCACACTCATCTCATCCGTCTGCTCATGCGTCGGCTCATGTCTTCTATCGTAACGACCGAGTTCTAACAGCGCCCAGAATCATGCCGAAGGCCGCAGCTAAGACCAAGACCGGGAAGGTCGAGAAGCGCCGTAGCAAGAAGGACCCCAACGCCCCCAAGCGTGGTCTGTCTGCCTACATGTTCTTCGCCAACGAGCAGCGCGAGAATGTCCGTGATGAGAACCCGGGCATCACGTTCGGCCAGGTCGGCAAGATCCTCGGTGAGCGCTGGAAGGCCCTGAACGACAAGCAGCGGACCCCGTACGAGGCCAAGGCTGCCGCCGACAAGAAGCGGTACGAGGACGAGAAGGCCGCTTACAATGTACGTTCACCATACTCTCCTCTCTCTTTGAAGCTCCAACTAACAGGACAAGTCGTGAGCAACATCACATCTCGTTGCTTATCGGTTCTCTGTTTTATTATTGGTTTTTTTTGTTACCCGGATCGGATGGGGCGGTGGCGCGAGGGCATGACAAGGGAATGAGGTTATGCGCTTTCTCAGGTCAATGCCACAGCTGGTTGCTATGTTTATTCTTGTCTTTGTGTTAGGGATTGTATGAGGGTTCTTTGAATTTATTCGGGTCACGACAATCTCGGCTACGAGGCCGGGCGGCCTGTTCTTCCTGCTTGTTTGTCTTTGCGGCGTCTTTGTTGCGAGTCATGATGATGGGTCGCGAAGGCGGACAAGGAGAGGAGACGGCTTGTGTACAACTAGTCGACAGTGTTTGAAAACTGGCTTGCGCGTATTACCTTTCGAGTGAAGCGAGTTGTGCCTGGGGATACGTTGTGATATTCACGTGCTCGACCCTGGGATGGAAGGAGGCAGTTTCCCATCTACCTACTTTGTGGAGCGGCCCGATTCTAGATGGAAGAAGTCACGACCGGCGCAACTTCCCAAGGCAGGGGCCAGGTCTCCAAAGTACATCTTTCGATTGATTCATCATTCAATATCGCCTCTTTCTCCTTCTCTTCTCACCCGTCGGATGTGCCAAGCGCGCCGACGCTGAAAGTTCCAATCCAATCTCTCTCTTTTCCTCTACTTTCTGTCTTCCTGTCCTGTCTACCCTGACAGCCAAGGATTATGGACCACGCATCTCGTGCAGCACTTGTGTGCCCTCGTGCTCCTTATTATCGCTGCTCCTCGCTCTATTGTCCACCTGCCACTCGCTCTCGGCTTCAATCTACAGTACGGAGTAGCTACTGGGTGCTTTGCTCGTTTGTTTCAGAAGAAAAGTATGCTAATGCACGAGGGAAATGTCTGGTTGGGTCGTTCTTCACGGACCCGCCTTCTGGCTTCGTGGCATCACTTACGACCAGTGGTCGCAATTCAGCTCTCTCCGGCTTGCTTTTTGTCTTTCTTTTGGTTTCTCTGATTTAGTGGGCTTTGACATATGCCGTCGAGGCCACTGCCAGTCCCTCCGGGTCTTTCCTGCCTTCGGCCACTTGGCCGGCCCCGTTTTCCAGTCTGGTCGATACCGGAGACAGGCTCCAAAAGAAAGGAGGGAGGATGTACGAGTCGACAGGCAGAAAAGAAGTCTTTTCTGGATATATTATCCTGCCTAGTCGCATCCCGCATTGACGACCTTCTGCTGGGTGTATGCAAGCAAATTTTTTTGGCGTTTTCTCATCGTGCTCCTCCATTGGGTCCCTCGGAGGCGACTGTCCACCGTGTCAGCAAGTCTGCATTGTGCTGCAGACGAGATGTCTCTGGCGCCGGTCAGACAGGTCAATTCCGAGCATTGCATATGTCATTTCGGAAACCGACAGAGCGGTCGACAGAATGAGCTGAACAGTATCATCGTCGAGAAAAACTGAAGAGGAAAAAAATAGAATCGAATAGGAAGAACCAATATGCTTCAACAGCAAGGAAATTCAAAGTTGGCGTCCACCCTTTGTTTCCGCGTTTGTTGGGCACCAGTGCGGCTGCTTTCGTGCGGATGCGCTCGATACGCAGCCCAATGGAAGGCGTTAGACACATGCATGGTCTCTCCACGTCGCTCGCACCATTTCCGTTTCTTACTGCTTTTTCCTGTTTGTCTCTATCCCTCCAAAAAGAGAACCATAGAATGGTCTCCAAACAGCATGCGCTCCTCGAGTCTCACAATCACACGCGAGTCGTCCAACATACTCGGCCACTGCCTCTCGACCAACCCGCTGGCTGCACCGCCTTTGTTTTCCGAGCTGTTCTCTACCTTGCGGCCCCTCGGGTTTGGTCTCGCCACGTTTCTCCGCACGAAGAAGATCTCGACGTACTGGCGTTTCTGCGGCGTTTCCAGACTCGTTTTGCACTCTAGCTACATGAACTGCATCGCTGCCGCCGTTCTCTGATCAGAAGATTCGCGGAAGTTTACCAGTGCTGAATCTGGGAATACAACACCTTTTTCGGCGGTCATCGCCTCTTTCAGAGCCGGACCTCGGGACAAGGTCCACGTTTTACCCGGGGCGGGGGAGCGAGCGAGCTGCCGGCACCGGGAGGGCGAGAACCAACGTTCCGTGACCCACCTGATTATCATCGGGGGAGTTATTGCTGCGTGGCCGACATCTTCGAGTAACGGGGAGACGCAAGCCGAGCAACACTTCTGTCGCACGACTTTCGTACTCTGAGCGACGGCAGCAAAGATGTCATCTTGACAAGACCCAGCGCCGGACGTCAGCTTTTGCCATCTGTCAGTCAGTCACAAACACTTGGTCCCTTCGACGTCTTTTTCTTGCCCTGATCTGCCGCCGGCGAGCTCCCAAGTGCAAAGGGTGCTGTTATAAGACAGCTTTTACCATCGTTGTCTGTTCTACTTGAAACAAAGATGGGAGATACAGGCCTTCCACCGGGCGGCGGCCCCTTAGGTGGCCCTCCGAGCGACGGTGGACGCGCCGCCATACTTCTCAGTGGATGCTTCAATGAAGCCATGATGGCCAATCTAGTGGCCGGCTGCATCGACGCTCTACGCAACTTTCTCAACGACTCGTTCCATTTGCATATGATTGCTTTATCGAACGAGATCCGGAAGTGCAGCGCTGTGCTCTTGAAGCTACCAGAGCAGTCGCGCATGAACCTCGGTCGGCTGCCGGACCTTCTCGACTATCTTGATTTGTTACTTCCCTGTTTCCAGAAAAGCCTCCTGGATATTCGCACTCACTATGAAGACAAGACCAAAACCAAGGAGATCCGCTGGCGAACCATGTACCACAAAATGACCGAAGAAACCCCCGGCCTACAACTGACCCAACGCTTCACCCTTTTTCATCAACTCTTGCTTCTAATGAGTCAGATGGTGACCAGGTCAGTGCCAACCTGATCATGGCATTCAGTGGATGCTTGCCTCGCTTGACATGTGCCTAACATCTTCCCTTAGGTCTCCCGACTTCGATATGAACGCACTCGAGGTTCTGCAGAATCGGGTTCTCCAACTACGAGAAAAACAGGGATTCAGTATGCACAAACACAGCAAGAACAACATGAAATGCCGAGGCAAAAAGAATGGAAAGGCTGACAAGAACGCAGAGCCACCAGCTCCGCCAGGACCCATTGTTGCTTCGATGATGTCGCCGCCGCGTTTTCGAGACAAGGTAACCATTCTTGCCGCCGCTAGCGCCCCTGAAGGCATTCTTGCAGCCTGCTTCTAACAGTTGTTCTTTCTGTGCAGAGCATCCACTGGGCTGAAGATATATTTTCCCGACCCCTGACCTCTCGAACTCACTTGAATCATCTGAAATAGTGGGCTCTTCTCCTATCCTTGTGCTACGATTATAAGCTGTGCTAATATGCCTCGCGAAGCTCCGAGTGCTACGGACCTTGGTCCTCTGTTGTCATTCCACCCCATTCCAAAACGCTCTTCCGACGGTGAGTCCGCGGAATGACAGACCAGATGTTCAAGCGACCTAAGAGGCTAAAGAGTAGCTGACCTCTGTGGCCTTCAAGACCATTCGACCAAGAGCGCCTTACCATCTACGCCTTTATTGATCCAGAGACCGAATCCCCCTTTTTCGTCTCCCGTAGCATTAATTCCAACCCCGACACTCCAGTCTTCTCCGTTCGAGCGGTCCACGAGCTGTGCATCGACCGGGACCGCAGCTGTCTCATTCTGACCCGCTATAGCCAAAATGAACGGCGTCCGAAGTTCTGGGCTGTCCTGTATTTCCTTACCTGGGAAGGCAAGCCGCCGTACTGTTCTTCTTTCCAGCCTGGCATGGCATGCTAACCCTGTGTATCTAGAGCTTGTTCTCTTCCACTGCACCTTCGTTGCGTTGAAGTTTGAGGACCCCTTCACGCGCATGGTCAAGCCTTCGGACCTTGAAATCGCGGGGGAAAAGTGCCTCTTCCAAGCGTACGTTTCATGATAGCCGGTCGAGAGCGTGGACGTCTTCCATTTGCCAGCTAACATTTCTCAGGACCATCCTCGACGACGGGTTCAAACACTCTCTCCTCGTTTACCAGGACGTGAAGACTCGGGCTTTGCGCCTTCACGCCGCTGTGTGGGAAGGCGAGCTAAGTCGATGTCCTGTCTGGACCGCCTTCGGTATGTATCTTACACCCTTCTCTTGTCCCAACTGAAAACAGAGTAATAGGACATTGACAAATGTACTCTCTGGTAGTCACGCAACAGTCACAGTCTGTTTCATGGCTGGGACGAGAGGGCAAGCGGCGCGTCTTGCTTAGGGACGTGCAGCTCTACGTCTTTTGTGACACATATCGACCGGAAAGAATGCGGCAAAACAAGTCCGGTCTGTTTGAAATCAGCTTTGTGGCTGAAAAAGCTGCAAGGCACTTCCGAGAACTATTCTACCCACCGCCGCCGACAACGACCGATAGTAACCCGACTGAGTCGACGGCCTCGGATGGCGGCGGCGGCAACCGCACTGACGCAGATGCTGCGACAGATACCTCGACGAATCCGGCAACGGAGCCGTTGGTGGACGCCCCGAAAGATTGAGACCGCCAACGGCCTCTTTCGCCAACTGTTTTCTTCTGCCACCCAGCATCAGGGCTGGGGGTGTTTTCCTTCCAACGACTTTGTCTATATCACTCAACCCCAGCATGCTTTTCATTCCCGTTATGATTCGGAGGCGTCGTTAAGTCGACTTCCATTAAAAAGCCTCGTCTTGGTGGTTTTTGCTCTGCCTTTTTTGTTTTCAACGGGTAGCCATGGAGATGGTCCCGACTCCCTTCCATGATACCCCAAGGGTCAACTCCCTTTCCCGTTTATCCCATTTTCCCTTTGCACTAAGCTGCCGGAAAACTTGTTCTTTGTCTGGGTGGCCGAATAATTTGCCAACGTCCTCTTCCTTACGGCGAACAGACACGACGACATGACGCGACGACGGACGATTGATGAAAAGAGAAACCTCACTAAATAATGACCAGGAAAGAGTACGCCAGTTCACTCAGCATAGATTGTCTCCAAGAATGCATACCAATCCCTCCTTGAGTATTATTAAATACAGACTCCCTTCTCGTGTTTGTTGTGAGCTACCTATGGATATAACTATGCTTCGTGTCAAATGAATAAAATACCAGTATATATCTAAAAGCTCGAGCTGCCGTAGTCGTACCGCAGTCACTGCCATCTCCCAGACCACACGCCGCTTCCCACATACACCCTCCTTGCGTGTTTAGGGCTACACGACGACTTCACGTCTTCACATCTGGCTCATCCCGGCCCAGGTACTCCTTGAACTTGAGCAGCGACTTGGCCAGCTCAATCTCGGGTTTCAAAAAGTCCTGTGCGTCTTTGCCATATGTAGCTGGGTCGCTGCTGTGCTGCTCCAGGTACAGGCGAATGGTGGCGCCGCTCGAGCCGGTGCCCGACAACCGCACCACGATGCGCGTGCCGCTGTCAAAGGTCACGTACAGGCCCTGGTTCTTGGACACGGAGCCGTCCAGGTCCGTGTAGGCAAAGTCGCCCGCGTCCGTCACCTTACGGCCGCCCTCAATGGTGCTGCCCACAAAGCCGGAGTCCTCGACCAGCGACCGCAGCAGGTCCACGACCTTGTCGGCGCCAGCCGCGTCGACGTTCTCGTAGTCGTAGCGCGTGAAGAACGTGCGGCCATACACGTCCCAGAAGTCGTGCTGGATCTGCCGGATGCTAGGCTTCACGTCCGGCCGCTCGGTGCCCAGGCCGGCAATGATGTTGAGCCAGGCCACAATGGCCCACAGGCCGTCCTTCTCACGGATGTGGTTGCTGCCAGTGCCGAAGCTCTCCTCGCCGCAGATGGACAGCTTGTCGGCGTCAAACAGCGCACAAAAAAACTTCCAGCCCGTCGGCACCTCGTAGCAGGCCAGGCCCTGGCGCTTTGCCACCAGGTCGACCGCGCCGGAGGTGGGCATGCTGCGGGCTAGGCCAAATACGCCATTCTTGCGGAAGTAAGGGATTAGCTGCGCGTGGTGGGCAATAATGGCCAGGCTGTCGCCCGGGGACACAAAGGCACCAGCGCCATAGATCATGTTGCGGTCGCCGTCGCCATCGGAGGCGGCACCAAAGGGAATCCGGCCAGCCTCGACGGCCTCGACCAGCGAGTGTGCGTAGGTGAGGTTGGGGTCCGGATGGCCACCACCAAAGTCGGGACTGGGCACGACATTTTGGGTGCTGCTGGGACCGAGGCCGAAGGCCTTGTCGAAGATGGCCGTGCCGTACGGGCCGGTGACACCATGTAGGCCGTCAAAGAGCACCTTGAATTCTGGGTTCTTGGTGAAAAAGGTCTTGATGAGGTCAAAGTCGAAGATGCCGCGCAGCATCTCAACATAGTCGGCGGTGCTGTCGACAATCTCGACCTCGAGCGGGCCGTACTGGCGGGTGCCAATGGTGGAGATGTCGACGTCCTCGGCGAGTTCGTACAACTTGTACGACGTCAGAGTCTTGGAGGTTGCAAAGATCTTGTTGGTGACGGACTCGGGAGCCGGGCCTCCGTTGGCCAGGTTGTACTTGATGCCAAAGTCGGCCTTGGGGCCGCCGGCATTGTGGCTGGCGGTTAGCAGGATGCCACCGGTGGCCTTGCGCTTGCGAATGAGGTGGCTGGCAGCGGGTGTCGAGAGAATGCCGTTCTGGCCGATCAGCAACTTCTTGACGCCGTAGGCCGCGCCGATGCGGGCTATCAGCTGAATAACCTCGGGGTTCCAGTAGCGGCCGTCGCCACCAATGACAAGGAAGGCTCCTGCAGAGGGAAAATGGAGTTAGGATGAGAAATGAACAAAAAGAGAGAAGAAGAAGCAGGCTGAACAAGGCTCTCACCATCGGCGCCTTCGGGAATAGACAGCAGGATGCTCGCCACAAACGATTCGCTGTAGTGCGGCTGCTGGAAGACGACAACCTTTTTACGGAGGCCAGAGCTGGGCAGGGTCAGAGAAAGACGGGACAAACAAGAGAGGGTGATGCCAAAACTCACGTTCCCGGCTTCTGGTCAGTGAAAGACGTAAACGCGACAGTTTTGGTGGCCATCTTTGCGGAGAGAGAAAGAGAATCGAAGCTCTGGAAGGTGTTGCAAACTTCGATACTTTAGTGGCAGGAGTAGATAGAAGAAGGAAAGGGCCTCGATGCAAGCAAAACAAAGGGAAAACAAACAGTAGAAAGCTCAAAATCAAGGTTGACCTGACGCAACCGGAGAGGAACTCAATGGGGGTGTGGTAGGAATGGTCTGTTCCATCTGATGGGTGGTGGGGTGGCACTGGAACTCGCAGCTGGTGCCCCGCTTTCGTGACTTCTCCACGTGCAAATGACGACAAGACACAGCCAGCTTCTGGGCTTTCTTCGTTGTCCTGTTCTCGCACCCGACGAAGTTGAACAGCAGTCTTTTCAGTAACGAAGAAGACAGAGCCTTGACGATTGCTGAATCGGGCACCATTCCGCGACAACGACACCACCACAGCCATGCCGCCGCTCTCTACTGTCGGCGCCGCGAGCTTCTCCTCAGGATCCTCCTCCTCCTCCTCCTCCTCGTTCGCTGCTGTGACATCGACCTCCTATTCTGTTCTCTCTGCCGACTATGCCGTTCCTCGAGCCATTCTGGCGCCACGGATCCCAGTCACACAAGCGCCAAACCGGACACAATTCCAGCAGCAGCAGCAGCAGCAACCACAGTCGCGGTATTCCCTACCGCATCGCCCAGCACCACCGCCGCCGTCACCGCCGCTATACAACCCGTCTGTCCTGCACCCTGTCTTCTTTTCCGAGAATCTGCAGCGGCGGCGGTCGTATGGGCAGCCGCGGACACCTTCCGGTCATCACCCTGCAGGCCCGGCTACAGTCACCTTTCCCACTGGCGCCTTCCCACTCGCTCCCCCAGCACCACCACTGCCACATGCTGCCAGTCCCGTGGCACACGGCTACATATATCAAGAGAGCGGCAGCAGGCGGTCCAGACGGCGAGTATGGCAGTTAGATGTTCGGGCGGGAAGCAAGTTATAGGGGCCGAAGTATCTAACAATGGCATATGAACGAATGCATGGCGCGAGAATATATGGAATTAGACAGCTTCGAATAATAACAGGAGGCATGAAGAAGCATCAAGCATGAGCAGACGAACATAACGAAAAAGCATGGTTGCTGTACGGAGTAGTCCCACGTACGGATAGGTGCTTGGCAGCGGCTCCACACTTGCGGCACGTACGGGGACGCTGACATCTGCACGCTAAATTTCTGCCTGGAGCTTCCTTTGTCATCAAAGTCCTCTCTCTTGTCTCGCCAAAGTCCTCTCTCTTGTCTCGTCAATGCACGGAGTACTCTCCACGCGAACAGCACATCTTCCGGACAACGTTCGCCATCCTTCGCACTCGAGTGTCACCCTCGTCATGCAACAGATGCTTCCGGGACCTGTCCTTTGACTCCGGAACAACAGCAAAGCACAACCCTGAGAGAACGAGCATCTCCGCCTAACGATGTCGTCTTCAGCACCGGCGACGCCGCTCTTCTAGTTTGTCCTTTCGCCCTTTCTTTTCTGCACATGCGTATTGCCTTTCTAACACACTTCCAGCGCATGCGTTGCCCACAACACCACCATTCTAGCCGAGTGCATCGCGTCCGCCTCCAGCCAGACCTCGTCGCTCGCCGCCTTGATCCTGCCCAAGATCGAGCACAAGACGCCGCAGAAGCTGACCTTTACGCACGGCTCGAGCCACATCCATTACATTGCCGAGGCGCCCGAAAATGGCGGCAGCGTCGGCGACACTGGCGGCCGCCACAGCAGCGCCGGTGGGCTGACCTTTTTGGTCGTGGCTGACGCGGCGCGGGGGCGGCGCATCCCCTTTGCCTTTCTCGTGGCGGCGCGTGCACAGTTCTTTGCTGAATTCCCAGCGGACACGACAGACTATGGCGACCTACCCAACTACGGCTGCGCCTCGTTCAACGGTACGCTCAAGGCGCTGCTGGTGCAGTACGGCACGTCGTCCGAGGAGGACGCGCTGTCGAGCGTGCGCCGCGACATAGACGACGTGCGCGGCATCATGGGCCGCAACATCGAGTCGCTGCTGGAGCGTGGCGAGCGCATCGATCTGCTGGTTGATCAGACAGACCGCCTGGGCGGCAGCGCGCGCGAGTTCCGCGTGCGCAGCCGCGGCCTGAAGCGGCAGATGTGGTGGAAAAACGTGAAGCTGATGGGCCTCATGGGTCTGGTGCTGCTACTCGTCGTCCTGACCATTGTGCTGTCAGTGAAGGCATAACAGGTGTTTTTGTCTTGGGTCGTTGGTTAACTTGTTTGTGTCTTCTTTCGGTTCCTTTCTTTCCTTCCTTTCCTTGTTCACTCGGCTTCTCTTTAGCTGTCTTTCTCGCCAGCTGCATGTATATACCACTACATTCTAGACAACAGGAGCGGCGGTTTTTTGATGGGTTCTTTCAGCCTCGTTCTTTCGCTCTTCACTTGTGCCGGACTTGTGGTGGCCGTGCTGCTATGAACGCTATGACGCCGCTAAATTGATGCCGCTCAAAGTCTCAAAGTGGCGCGCCTACCCTTTAAACCCGCGTCAACACGCGCCACCGCTCCAGCGAAAATTTAACGTCACTTTGTTCTCTCTTTCCAACCCAAACCTTACGAAATCGGCATCTGACGTCCGACGGCTCCTTCCATCTTTCCCTCGCCTCCTTTTTCCCCGGCTCGCCATGCCGTACAATACTACCGCCATACCGCCCCGCAAAGAGGCTACGGGCCAGACCCAACTGCCGCGTGCGTTGCTTCCTCTTTCTCCCTCTCTCCTCCGTCCTACATCTCACCCTCCGAGGGGCTAGCAGCTCCGTTTGTCTCCTATATAATCTCGCTGCTGACGCCCCCCAGTTTCCAGAGTCCGCAAGATCGTTGCGGTTGACCCCGATGTCAGCCTCTGCTCCAGTAATGCAGCCTTTGTCATGACACTGGCGACAGTAGGTCTACCGTAGCACACTGTTCTTCTTCTCCCGCTTACACGCTTAGGAACTCTTCATCCAATACCTTGCCGGTGAGGCCCAGACCATGGTCAAGCTCGACCGCAAGCCCCGGCGAAATGTTCAGTACCGCGACCTGGCGAATGCAGTCAACCGCGTCGATCGACTCGAGTTCCTCGCAGACACCGTGCCTGTCACCGTTCCTTACAGCAAAATCAAGGGCGACGCGGCTGCCGCGCAGGCCAAGCTTCAAAGTAGCGGCACCGCCAGCACCGTCGGTGGGAGCGCCGCGGTGAATGCTGCAGTCAGCTTAGATCCGATCGGCGGTGGCGGTGGCGGTGGTGGTGGAAGCAAGAGCGGCAAGTCCTCGGGCGCCAAAGGAAAGAATAGGTCGTCGACAGGAGCAGGCGGTGCCATGCTTCCGCCTCCCACGGCCATCTCATCGCTTATGGCCAACGGGCCGGACGCGCCGACGACAGCAGCCACCAACGGAAGCAGCAAAAAGAAGCAACAGGTGCTGTCGTTTAACATCTTGAACGCCACCGTTGACGACAGCGATGCCGACGTCGATGCTGATGCCGACGATGGCCCCAATAATACCTCCGAGCTTTCTTTCCGGCCGTCACACCCATCATCAGGCGTGGCGGCAGCGGCAGCACTGGCCCAGGCGGCCGCGGCATCGGGCGCATCTAAGATGGCTGCATCGGACGATGCGGGCGGACCAGACGAGCAGCTAGAACGGGAGATGCAGCGGGCTGGTGCTGGTGCCAGGAAGTCAAGAGGCGACGATGTTGACATGCTCGACGAGTAGACTGCACAGGACGGTCACGTACTGTTTTTGGGGCAACAATTGGGACGAGGAGATCCAGACAAACGGGTCTCTAATTGAGAAGCGGAAAATAAGTGCAAGAAGCTATAAGGAAGCCCCGATCTATTTCTAGCCGTCAAAATGGCCCTGGATGATAAAAAAACGCCTCCAATAATCTTCCTCCGTTTGGGTATGCTGTTTATGCGTCCGTAAAAAAGCCAATCCTGCCAGCTTCCGCTACTCCCTACCACTCCGCTCATAACCTTCGCCGTATTAATGCATTGGCGTCCCACAACAGCACGCGCTCGTCCCAGCCGGCCGATGCCACCCAGCCTCCCTCGCCAAACAGGCACCAGTCGATGCCCGTGGTGAACTCGGTGTGGCGGTTCATCACCCCCAGCTCCGTGCCCATGCGCACGGGCGTCAGCTGGTGCGGCGCGGACGGTGGCGGTGGCAGAGCTGTCGGCGGCGAGCCGTCGGTCCAGAGGCGGACGGTCATGTCGTAGCTAGCGCTCAGCAAAATGTCGTGAGCGTGCGGGCTCCAGGCCAGCCGCCGCACGGCGAACTCATGGCCGATAAGGTAGGCCAGCGCGCCGCCGGCGGGGTTGCGCAGATCAAAGGTGCGGATAACCCGGTCGACGCCGCCGGTGGCAATCACGGTGTCGTTGTACTTGTTCCAGTCGTGCGTCAGGATCTCGGTGGGTCCGTTGCCCATGGCCCCCGGGGGGGGCACGCCGCCGCCGACCAGGTGTGGTAGCTGGCCCGTGCTGTTGGTCGGCGGCGCGTGGACGGGGATGGTGGCCACCAGGTGGTACTTGGCGGACACGGGTGTGCGCAGGTCAAAGATGCGCAGGTGGGAGTCGCTGGACGCGGCCGATACGATGGCCGGGTTGGACGGACAGTAGGCGGCCGAGTACGTGCAGGAGCCGATGGGGAGCGTGCGCAGCGCCTGGTTGCGCGTGGGAGACCACTGGATTGTCAGGGGCGAGGTCGAGGTCGGCAAGGAGAGAGGAGAAGGGGGAGCAGAAACTCACCAGTTTCACTGTACCGTCCCAGGAGCTCGTCAGGAACGAGTCCTTGGTCATGGGACTCCACGACACCGACAGCGCCTCACGCTTGTGCTCGTGGAAGTTCATGATGGGGAAGTCGTCGACGCCCAGGTCAAACAACTTGAGCGAGCCGTCGCCGCAGGCAACTAGCAGCTGGTTCTCGTTGATCTCAGACCAGGCCACATCAAACTGCGCATCGTTGGTGTCCCACGTCTTGCCAACCTGCACGCCCGCCGCCGTCAGCTCCAGCACGAACAGCTTGCCGTTGCCGATGATGCCAAAGTTGGCCGACGACGCCACGGCCACGCGCGAGTCGTAGTACGGCGAGTAGCGCACCGCGTACGGGTTGAACCCGGGCGAGCGGAACTCGAGCATCGGCACGGCCATTGTGGCAGCAGCAAGAAGCGAAACGGGTCGTGGGACGGATGGCAAGGTGCCAGTATCTGTCTTTATGTGCTCGCTCTTATGTGTCGCAACGTCCCGACGTCGCTGTTTTCGACGTCGCTGTTAGTGGCCGTGGTCGCGGAGGACGTGTCCCATCTGCTGGGAAGGATGAGGCGCAAAACGACAAAAGACGGCCGGTCGTAGTGTTAGCATTGCCTTCTGAGCGCAAAGGTGATGTTCTTTGCGGGTTCGCTGGTGTCTCTCGTCCCGCGATGTCTCCATACTAATGCCTCGGCTTACGGAGCTATGACATGGTCACGTTATTTCTAGCGGTCTCTCCAGTGGAGACCTCTACTCTGTACTCCGTACGGAGTACTCCGTAGATAATCCGTACCTTAGGTATTCCGTGCTCCGTACTCAGGTCTCATACTCCCGGAAGACTGACAGTTTTTACCTGTGGATGATTTCGGCACCAGCAACGCCAACCTTTTACCTCGTGCCTCTTTTGTTTGGCAAAGTATTTTTCTCTATTATAGGTACCACACCCCGAGGCCGGCCTAAATCTCCGGACGAAATGGACACTGAACCACGCTGTGCAACACCAACCCTACCTCAAGCCACCACGGGCTAGGACAACCTTGGAAGCCATGGGCAGAGTGAAACCGAGCTGCATGGATACTGGAAACAACGTTCGGCGGGGTCTCTGTCCGGAGAACAGTGGCGGACCGTCCACTACTGTGCATCATTGGAGAGGTTCAGCCTCGCTGAATATGTTGGAGGGGCACTCTTCACTTGCCACTTGCCACTCTTTCTTCCACCTGGCAGACAGGTAGCCGGATCTGAGTCAGCCACGTCCGCCAAGCTTTGCTGAGGTCGAAAACGTCGCTAACTTGCGTGGCAGTTGCACAACGAGCCGCAAATGCACGTCTCGGAGAACGCAAGCCTCACGGCCAGGCCGCCAGAATCGCATATAGACATAAGCATACATGTACACTCGCTGCTCCGCAGAAATTTCAAGCTGGGCTCGTGCTGGTATCCTTATTATCGGAAGAAAACGTTAAACGTTCTCGTGCTGGTCTATCATCATTGATTCCCGTCACGTGCAGCACGTGCAGCACTCGAGCCTGACTCGCTAGCTAGTGGGCAACGGCAGTTGAGCTAATATTAAGGAGCCGTTGTATGGGAGGAAGCTGTGCTTCCAAGGCCCAGATTCACGACTGCGGATTAACGACGAAAACTTAACGCTCGAGGATTAACGCGCCGCTAAACCTCTTTTGGCACCAAATTCTTGCACAATTTTATGCATGCATAG
>JADHKL010000062.1:0-141749 GCA_019925545.1 Ophiostoma angusticollis
TGTTGTAGTTGTTGTCTTCTCTGGAAATGCCCAGGGAAAGGGGCATTTCCTTTCGATGAAAACTCTGCAACTTTGACGCATGGGCCTGCTGCCTAGCCAGCAGGACCCACAATCGGCAAAGCTCGCTCCTTGTGCCTTCCACGCTTCTAATAATTGCCCGAACGCCCGTCGTACATACGACGAACCCCGCGCTAAACCCCGGCAGGAAGGCGCGGAACACACAGGTGCACTTCAAAGTTGCCCATTGATGCTTCAGGCGTTGGTAAGACAAACCCGTCATACCGTCCTACTCCGTACATGAACATGGTTACTCCGTATTTTGACGTTTCTTGGCACATGTACTCCGTAATTTCGTCAGTAGCACAGCGGGATGCGGGGAACGGCAGAGAGCAGAAGAAATGACAACTTCGCTACCCAATAAAGCGAGGTTTTTTCCCTCATCTGAAGCGCCAGACGCCGCTGCCCGCTTTCATCCCGCCCCAGCCTTCGCCAACTTTTGTAGGTACATTCAAATGCGAGCCCTGAGCGTGCGGCGGCATCACGTCTTCCCCAAGGAAGCCGAAAGGAGGGGTTGTGATGAAACGAGGGAAGGAGCAATACGGCACGTACCCAAGCAGCCGCGGCCTGCCCTTCATCACGGCGATCCTATTGTGCCTTTATAACCCGGCCACGTCCTCCCCTCTCTCTTCGAACATCGTTCACTCGACAACGAACAGCCCCAAAAACCATTGCTTATTGCCAACCACGTCGCTTGCTTCGCTTTGCGACTACCGACTACGCACGCCCATATCGGCTGAGTTAGCACCATCGTATCCTCTATCGTCGGCTTTTGTGGAGCAAAGAGAAGAAGGGAAAATCTTTTCAAAAAGGGCCAAAAAGCCTTAAGATTTACCGCGGAATAACGGGCGCTGGCCGATGTCGCTCCAGCTTAGCCTCTGAATAGGATTCATACATCACGCTTCTGCTCTGCTTCACCGAGAGGCGCCCCTCGACACTGTTGACGACCTCGCCTGCTCCAGGGTCTTGCGCCGTAATACTCCGTCTTCCCCGATACCCCACCACGAACATTCGCCGATACGCCTCCGTTCACTAGCCGCTACCCCACCGGAAAACACGTTGGAAGCAAGCCGGTCTCTTAGGCCAGTTCCCGAGCAGCCTTTTCCCTGCCAAAAGGTTACAAATTCCTCACGCTTTATTGTGCTAGAGACAGGCCTGTCGCCGTCCCTTTTGAGACAGATTATATCTCCGTTTTGCCCGCGGTCTATTTCCACCAAACGTCCGCAAGTTGTCCCTCGACGGCCGTCCCAGCAAACAAATCCGTCCCGCCCGTCTCGCTAGCATCCCCATCATATAACCTCGGTGATCTTCGGCTACAACTCACGTCTTCCCAGGTTCACAGCTCTTCGACCCTGTGCTCGCATCGCCATTGTCACCATTACCGGCCAGACCCAATAGCGTCGGCTCCATTCTGCAACGAAGTTCTACGGAGAACGCCCCCTTGTGGAACCCGCCATCGCAAACGAAAGCCGCCTCCGGGTCTTTCCCTCAAGCGTTGTCTTCGTCCTGTCAGGCCTTCTCTTTTGCTGCCTTCCCCCCTACCCTTATCCCCTTACTCCCCCACCCCCTTGCAAATATGAATTCCCTGCTCCTCCGTTCGTCTGTTGCCAGTCGGCGTGCGCTTGCGGCTGGACCCGGTTTAAGTCTTTCTTTGAAGACTCTTTCTTCCAACTTCTCTTCCTCCACTTCTCGTCCTCTTTCTTTCTCCTCATACACCTCACGCCCCCCTAACAGAGCTGCTGCCGTCCTTGCCAACGTTGCTACCCGTCGTCCCACCTTTGCTTCCGCTACCATGGCTCACCAGCAAAGCGGTCTGGCCTCCGCGGCCGCCCCGATCAAGAAGATCAAGGTTGCCAACCCCGTCGTCGAGCTTGACGGCGACGAGATGACCCGTGTTATCTGGAAGGACATCAAGGACAAGCTGATCCTGCCTTTCCTCGACATCGACCTCAAGTACTACGACCTGGGCCTGGAGCACCGTGATGCCACCAACGACCAAGTCACTATTGACTCTGCCGATGCCATCAAGAAGTACGCTGTCGGCGTCAAGTGCGCCACCATCACCCCCGATGAGGCCCGTGTTGAGGAGTTTAAGCTGAAGCAGAGTGCGTCTTTTTCTTGTTTTTCACTTTGTCCTCATTGCGAGTGCGCTGTTTACTAACAAACTCAGTGTGGCTGTCCCCCAATGGCACCATCCGCAACATGCTCGGCGGCACCGTCTTCCGTGAGCCCATTGTCATTCCCCGTATTCCTCGCCTTGTACCCGGCTGGGAGAAGCCCATCATTATCGGCCGTCACGCCTTTGGCGACCAATACCGTGCCAAGGACCGGGTCATCCCCGGCAACGGCAAGGTGTCGCTGGTCTACACCCCAGCGAACGGCGGCCCGGCCGAGGAGGTCGAGGTTTTCGAGTTCACCAACGGCGGCGGTGTTGTCCAGGCCCAGTATAACACAGATGAGAGCATTGAGGGCTTCGCCCACGCTTCCTTCAAGCTGGCTCTCGACAAGGCCCTGCCCCTGTACATGAGCACCAAGAACACCATTCTGAAGAAGTACGACGGCCGCTTCAAGGACATCTTCCAGGAGCTGTACGACACGCAGTACAAGGCCGACTTCGAGAAGAAGGGCATCTGGTACGAGCACCGCCTCATTGACGACATGGTTGCCCAAATGATCAAGAGCAAAGGTGGCTACATCATGGCCCTCAAGAACTACGACGGTGACGTCCAGTCCGACATTGTGGCCCAGGGTTTCGGCTCCCTGGGTCTGATGACCTCAGTTCTGATCACCCCCGACGGTAAGACCTTTGAGTCCGAGGCCGCCCACGGCACCGTCACCCGCCACTACCGCGAACACCAGAAGGGCCGCGAGACCTCCACCAACCCCATTGCCTCCATCTTCGCCTGGACCCGCGGTCTGGCCCAGCGTGGCAAGCTCGACGACACCCCGGAGCTGGTCGCCTTTGCCGACGCCCTGGAGCGCGCCTGCATCGACACTGTCGATGTTGACGGCATCATGACGAAGGATCTGGCCCTGGCCTGCGGCAAGACTGCCCGCGAGGACTACGTCACGACCACCGAGTACATGAACGCGGTCGAGCGCCGCATCCGCCGCAGCCTGCAGGAGAAGCTGTAAAGTGGCACTGCTTTGAGATGATGGCGGACAGGACCCCAGAAGGCCGCCATGCAGGAAAATGAAGGGGGGAAGCGGTCAAAGAAGACCAGGCGTTCATGCGCTAATGGTGTGATTTGCCACGGAGTCTTTTTTTGCCATCCTTCTTCCCCGAACGTTTCTCGGTTTTTCCACGACGCTCCTCAACCAACCCCTTTCTCCCTCTCGAGCTCAGGGTCACTTTCAAAGAGATCCGGGCAAAAGCCACATGGTAGATGTCGAAAAGCCTCTCCATGCTCACATCACCTCCGCCGGATGCAACCTTCCGTCGGCCGTATCAGCCGGCGTCTCCGCCGGCCGGCCGATATGCCGCCTCGTATATATACGTCTGTCCGAAGGGATATAGCAATATAGAAAGGACAAATTATTTTGGATATACCACGCACACCCTTTGCCTCGTTTCCCGCGACCAGCTTTCGTTTGAGATCGTTTACTGCGTGGACCTTCTTTTTAGCATCACTAGAAAGAAGACAGACAAGAGATGGTCAATAACTAGAAGTAGGTTTTCTTGACAAGGCGAGACACATGGCAAGGTGCGCCATTCATATTTGTGTTGGCTCTACCGTGATTTTTTCTCACTGCAGCGTGTGTCTACCTATGTTCAAAGTGTAGCGGTGTGAGTGCAGTCCTATTTTTCTTGTCCACCCCACCCCGTCGTCCTTCTTGGTGCTGTCTAAAGAGTAATGAACGCCGTGTACGTGCTCTGTACGAAGTGAGGCGAAAGAGACTTCCCAAAAATCCCCAAATATCACCAGGGTCCTCCGCATGCGCGTCTCCCCGCCACGCAGCATCCCGACCGACCTCTCTCCATCTTTTTTCTCCGTTCTGCTCTTTACTCGTCATCCTTCCCCTTCTCTTCTTCGGTTTCCCTCACCTCAGCATCTGCCCTTCGGTCGCCCTCGCCCGCACGCAGAGTGCCGAATAGGAAGCTTGCGCAGCGAGGCCTGGATGGTGGCCAGCTATACCGCCGCCGCCACTGTCGTCAGCATAGCGTCCGTGCGTGCCGTAAACGCCCTCCTAAGCGTCCACGGCGTTCGCATCGCCTGCAGCAGCATTCACCCGTGCCTCCTCCTCCTCTTCGTGGTCTTCTTCCTCTTCGTCGTCCCCTGCATCGACAATGTCCACGTCGGCCAATTCATCGGTGTCACCGCCGTCGGCAGCAATAGCCGCCACAGCAGCAGCGGATACAGATGCGGATGCTGCGGCTGCCGATTCGTTCTTCCGCGGCCGCTTCTTGGCGCCGGGCGCCGGTGCCGATGACGACGAAGGTCCGTTGCCCGCAATGATGTCCTCCTCCTCGTCCTCTCCCTCCCCTTCCTCCTTGGCTTCGCTCTTCCGCTTGCGCTTGGCCGCCCGGCTGATGGTGCCCGTCGCCACGGCCGATAATGACGAAGATGTTGCATTGCCCTTGGGCCGGTAGCCGGCATCGTCGTCGGTTGTCCGCTTGCGTTTGCTGCCGCCGACGCCACTGCGGCCGGCATTAGCACCGGCACCCACCACAGACCGGTCGTCGGCGCCCACGTCGTCGGCGTCGGTAAAGGCGTGACTCGGCCACGACCCATCGGCGCCGTCTGTTGATGCGGTACGCTTGCCGCCAGTGCCGCCGGCGCTGCGGGAGTTGAGTCCGGCAGCAGACGCGCGGCCTCCACGGCCAGCCTTGTCGCCAGCCGTAACAGACTTACGCTTTCGGCTGGCTGCCGTGCCGCCGCTGTGCCCGTTGGCGCCACCATGACCAGTACCGTTGTGAGCGAAGCCGTCGACGCCTTCTCTGTCACCCGACGCTGTCGCCGCCGCCGCCGCCGTTGCTGCCGACACCGCTGCAGCTGCTGCGGCAGCTGCAGCTGCGGCGGCGGCATTTGAAGACTCGCCCTCTTGGGCGAAAATGGCCTTGGGCGCATGCTGCTTGAGCCAATTGTATGCGCTTGTAGGGTTTATGAGAACTACTTCGCGCATAGTGTTGAGGTCCACGATGGATGACTCGTTTTTTGTTGATACGCCGCGGTTGAACAGCTCCTCCCAGTTTCCAACGCCGTCCTGGCCTGAAATCGACACGTACGTGTCTGGCGTCTGGGCAAAGGGCGCCAGTGTGGGCAGGAACGGCGGCGGGGACTCGCCGGCCAAGAGAGCGCGGCCGGCAACATCGCGGTCAATCTCCCAGAGGTAGTTGTCAATGTCGTCTGCCGTGAGGAAGTTTTCGGGGTGCGTGGGTGCCGTTCGTGACGTCTGTAACGTCTGTGACGCGGAGGGAGCTGGCTCAGCAGAGGAGAACAGAGTGCGCCGGGTCGCGTCGGAGGTAACCAGGTCCTCGAGAAGAGCAGGTCGCCTCTTGGAGGTTGCCTCCAGATCGAGGTGTGGAACGTCTTTTAGCAGGGTCTGCAGTGACATTTCTGGACGCTCTGGAGGCGGTGCGTCGGGGTCGTTCTTATCAAAGAAGCGCCTCTCCCAGCCGCCCTCGGCATCGATATCGAGGGCTTCTGCGTTCTTTGTCCGGGGTAGGCTCAGGTCGATACGCTTCGAGCCGGGAATTTGGGGTGCGTTGTTGATGTCGAGAAGGAGATCGAGGATGCGGCTGAGTACGTCAGTAATCGGCAATCAGAAGAAAGAAAGAAAAGTAAGATAACCTACTCAATCTCGACAGCCAGGCGCTTGGTGGTCCGCAAGGCTACTACCTCCTGCGTCGCCAGATTCACGCTGGTCTTCATCTTCTCGTCAAAGGCAACGCGCATCTTCAGGTATTTCTTCTTCCACGACCGGTACGGCTTGCTCTTCGAGGTCGGCGGCGCGTTTTTGAGTGCAGCAGACGACGTGGCGTCAGCGGCCAGCTCCGAGTCCTCCATCTTGACCTCCCGAACCGAGATTGCACTGTCGCCCCCCATGGCGGCAGACAAGGAAAGGAGAAAGGAGAGCGATGGAGAAGGGGGAGAGCCGAAGGGAAGAGGAAGAGAGAGGACCTGAGCTCAAACGGGGATGACCATCAGTCGTGGTGGGATCTTGCAAAGGGCGGACACCGAGGGAATCAAAAGTCGGGCGGTGGGGGTAAGAATCGGTGATGGCTGTCGCAGGATGATGGGAAGAATGACTGTGGTGGTAGGTTGGCAAAGGAGGAACAAGGGAGGTCGACGCAAAGATCGTGACATTGGCGCCCCGAGCAAACAGTTCCCATTGGTTCCCTGGCCATTAACAGCTCCATCGTACAGCACCTGTCAGCCGCACTGGCTGGTCAGTTCCAGCGCACTTTAGCGCTCTCCAGTAGAATGGACGCTCCAAACCCTCTATACAAATCGACGCTAGTCGATTGGCTCGAAGCCATTTTTGCCCAAAGCATACAACCAACAAAGCTTCAAGCAGAAGAAATTGTTAGGCAGCACACTCTTGTTTTTGCTCCCAGGGACATCTCGAGCCTTCTTTGTATGCTTCACGTCAGACGTCGTCTTGCAACCATGGCAGACCAGGCGGCCAAGCGCCTCAAGACGGACGCCTCGTCGTCCATTACCATCGCAACGCACAACGGCCACTTCCACGCGGACGAGGCCCTGGCCGTGCACATGCTGCGTCGACATGTACCCGACTACGCCGGCGCGGGCCTCGTTCGCACGCGGGACCCAGCCAAGCTGGCGGTGAGCCACACCGTTGTCGACGTCGGCGGCGAGTACGACTCCGTCCGGCGGCGCTTCGACCACCACCAGCGCGGCTTCACCACGACGTTCCCGGGGCGGCCCACGAAGTTGTCGTCCGCTGGACTCGTGTACCTGCACTTTGGCCGGGGCATTGTGGAGCGGAGCGTGCGGGCCTCGCTCGAGGAGGCGAGCTCAGGACAGTCAGCGGTTGAGGCCGACATTGACCTGCTCTTCAACAAACTGTACGCCGGATTTGTCGAGGCCCTCGACGCCCACGACAACGGCATCGACGCCTACGACCCGGCCGAGCTGGCGGCGGCCAATGACGGCGCCGGTATCGCCAAGCGCTACACGGATGGCGGCTTCACGTTGGGCGCCGTCGTGTCGCGCTACAACGCCAACTGGAACGACAGCGACGCTGGCGACGCCGCGGCCGAGGACACGCGCTTCGAGGCCGCCAGCGCCCGCATTGGCGAAGAGTTTGATCGCGAGCTGCACTATCTGGTGCACGCCTGGCTGCCGGCGCGCAGCCTGGTGCGGGACGCGTTCGCGGCGCGGCACGAGTTTGACAGCAGCGGGCGGCTGCTGGTGTTCCGCAGCCAGTCGTGCCCCTGGAAGGACCATCTGTATGCGGAGGAGGAGGCTGCTGCTGCCGCTGCTACAGAGGGAGAGACGGCCAAAGTGCTCTACGTTCTCTACCCGGACAAGGAGGACCGGTGGCGCGTGCAGTGCGTGCCGGCTGCCAAGGACTCGTTTGAGAGCCGCAAACCGCTGCCAGAGGCGTGGCGAGGCCACCGCGACGAGGCGCTGGACAAGCTGCTGGACGGTGCGGCCGCACCGGGCGCCGTCTTTGTGCACGCCTCGGGCTTCATCGGCGGGCATCGGACGTTTGATGGTGCGCTGCAAATGGCCAAGAAGGCACTTGAGCTGTGAGGATGTCTGCATGATACGGAGTTGAGAGGTTGAAAAAGCCATGGACAATGAAGAACAATTTCGGGTACTGGACTATAAATCAAATAACAAAAATGGAATGAAATGCAGGCGTGTGTCCTGGTCCTGTTCAATCTGCATTGCCTAGTCCATCGCCAGCCTTTTTTGTCCTTTTGTCTCCTTGGTTTGATACCTTGCCGAGTTCCAACACACGCCCAAAAGAAACGCCAAGAAACGACTGTGTGACAGGAGATACAACAACGGCAACAGAGCAGCAGGATGCTTCACCGACAGCGAAGCGAAGAAGATTCGTCGTAACGCGTGACCGACAGGTAAAAAGCACCGTCAAAGTATATGCAAGAGGTAAGAAGAATGAGGAATGAAAACAAAACGAGTCCGCCGTGCTCTGTCGCCCATAAATCAAAACGGCTAACTATGAGAAGGAAAATCATCATAAAAGAGGTTGGAAGTCAAAGGCCATCCGTGTGCAGACACGCATGATCTTTTCATCTCATCGCCGGATCGGAATCGACTCAGTCTTGCCCTGTGCGACGGGGGGGGACGTTGACTGCCCGCCGCTGTGGCTGCCGGCCCCCAGGTCAGATGCGTTTGTCTCCCGGTGCAAGAAGCTGCTCTCCTTGACGGGGCTGCTGGACTGCTGGAAACTGTGGTGCTGCCCGATGGCGGGGGTGCCCAGCAGGAGGCTGCCGCCGGGGCCGCTGTTGCCGTTGCCTGCCACGCCAAGGTTGTGGCCGTTCGATCCGGGGCCGGGCGGCGGTGGCGACGATAGGTGTGGGATCTTTTCCGGTACGGGGTGCTGGGAGCCGACAGTGCCAGTGTCGACACCGTCGCCCTTGCCGGCCTTGGACATGGCATAGTCGCCGCTGTCAAAGTACTTGCGGTCTTTCAAGTGCTTGGCAAAGTGGTCGGAGCGGGTGGGCAGCTTTCCGTACAGCCGGAAGAGGCGCTGCTCCTCGGGCGAGAGGGACTAGAAGACACAGAGCGTCAGCGGCGTGACACAGACGGCAGGTTCAGAGATGGGCAACGTACATTGATGTCGATCTTGTTCTTCTGGTGCGGATTCATCTCTGCGGCTTGGCAGGCGTTCTGTCTTGTGTTCCAGAAGTGTGCGGAAGGAACAATGAGAGTCTGTAGCACGTTGTCGTCGCAGCTCAGACAAGCCAGGCAACACCGATAGTGTTCGTTGCGAAAACGTTGAAAGAACGCTCGTCTCGCTCGCCAAAGGGAGAGTCGACCGAACGAGGTGGGGATGAGAGCGGGGAAAGCTTGCGTTGTCTGGGTGGTCGCGATCAGGGAGATGTGCACGTCAGCTAGGTCTCTGCTCTCGTAGACGTCGATGGGTAGGGAGAGAAGGCAATCTTAGAAAGGAGCTGTGTAATGAAGTTTTGTTTGAAGATGAAGAAGGCGAGAGAAGGAAGATGGGGGAAAGAGTGGGAGCTCGAAAAGAGGGGCCCTTAGTGGCTGGCCACTTCTTATTGGCTGAGACGCTGCCCCTCTTCTGACGTCGAATATTTGATCGATCACGTGGTCTAGGGACTGACCTTTTGGTCGTCTGACTTTCTGGATGTTGTCTGACTGTCTGATTGTCCGTCGAAGGGAGATTGGCTCAATTGTTGTAGAGGAAATAACCAAATCGAGTGTGGAAGAAGACTCCTAACAGGTAGGTAGGTTGGGACTCGGCAGCGTGTGGAGATCTGTCGACGACTTTATGTACTCGCCAGCGTACGGAGTACTTAAGTGCTGAAAGACGCGGGATAGCAGCTGACAGTAGAACAAGGGCGACGGCTCTGTTTACTGTGGCAACTGCACAAGTCTGCATAGCCTGGGCAAGAAATATCAGATCATAAGGTCATAATGCCGTTCGGCTCTTAAGTGGTTGCATTCCGTGTTTGCCAGTGTAAAAGTGGGGCCGCATTGAAGAACACCGGCCGGCCTCTTCCCTAGCAACGGTGTTAGTCGCGCCGCTGGGCAACCGGTATCTGAGATGCAGCAGGGAAAACCCCGGCGATTATATATGGTCATACTGGGGGCTGTAAGCATGGTATCTCAGGTCAGGAAACCTCAACACGACCGAGAGCCGCCCTTTCACTAAAAACGTGACCTCGCGTTTGGCTCACAATCACATAACGCGATCGCCACTCGTTCGCACCTCGTTCGCACCTTCCGCTTTTGATTGAAGACCTCCTTCCTTGAAAACGGCATCGTAGTTGTTTGCCGCTCCCTGATAATAGAGGCAGACTTTTGGGCCGCGTTGCTTTGCTTGTGACCATGATCACCATCTCTTTCCATTGCCCGCCTTTTGCTTCACGACTGACCCGCCCACGACGCCCCGTCTGATTGATCTTGCGCACATCACTAACCCGGGACCTTTGACCTCCAGACCAGCACGTGTGTGCGATCTGAGCGAGTTCTCCGTGGCCCGTGGCTTTTCCAGGTCCATTCACTTGTACGCGTTCTCAAGCATTATGTCCATTCGTCTCGCATTCACCACCCCTCAATCGTCAGGGTCACGAAGCTGGCTAACTATGAAGTTCCAACTGACCAGCAACAAAAACGATAGCCTTCGCCTGTTGTCTACAACAAGCGCATCACGCTGTACGTCACGATGACAGCACCAGACAGAGAGGCCGTTTTGAGGGCCATGAGAGTAGGTCTTCCGTTTAAAATCTTCTTTTATTTCGCTGTCGGTCTGGACAATTGGTAACCGGAACAGAGTGATCTGGGAGCCGACCGGGTTGATGATCTCGAGCTGGAAACGGGTCGCCGAGGCCAAACCGTGAAACTGGCAGAGATGAACAAGGGTTTTCCATTCTCGATGCCAATCAGGCCTCCTCGGAACCTCTTGCCCGTATCCAACAAGTGGCGAGGTACGAGTTTCCGTCACATTTTCTACTTCTATTCTTTTACTTCTTTTCTACCATCATTTTACTAACCCGCTTTAGATGCTATTGCAAAGGGAGAGTTCGATGACCAAGATGCTGAAGAAGCCTCGAGAGTTGCCAAAATCGCCGGAGGAAGACTGCATGCACAGAAACTTGCCTCCGCTCCAGCACCACGAGCTCCCCATAACTCCACGATGCCGCCTCCTACCCCGGCACATTCTCAGCGCATGTATGTCACGACGCACTGAAGCGTTATCTCAGATAGGTGACTGTGAACTAACAGCATACTAGAATGCCTCTCGCCGTTACGCCTCATCCCCCTCTTCATCAATCAAGGCACGATGCGCGGGCTTATGTTGGTCATAACGTGCCTGCCAACCAGTCCGCAGGAAGTCGGGGTGCTCCACCGCTTATCAAGCAAAACCTGACCACAGCCAGAAGCAAGAGTACTCGGTCAGTTCTAGACAACCAGAAGCCAGCTACTCAGCTCTTGCCAAACGCTGCCAAACCTAGCTCTATGCCAAAGTCCGTACCACCACCTCTCGCCCGTTCAGCGAAGCAGAACCAAGTCGTCACACACTCTTCCGGAAATCAGTCCGCACCCCCGGAAGAGAGCGTCCGCCCTCTGGATCCTGAGCCCTCAAAGTACTTTTACAAGGCAAAAATTGAGGTCGCGGATAGACATGCGAGTGGAAGAGGCGTTGTCTACCTGCTGGTATCATCTCCAACTGACCTTGGGTCCATATCTGTCTACCTCCAAGGCCGTCAGTATCTCGAGTATCCTCTCCCTAGTATGTTCAACTACATAAGCAACTCCACCGAGCTGTGCCCACAGTTCAAAGAGGCAGACGGGATATCCATCACCACGACGTCGCTCGTATTCGGGTCTCAGGACAAAATTTCACAATTTATGCAGGCTCTCAAGACCCTGAAAGCGAGATCTCAGACAGGGGCCCCATCAGAGAGTAGGGCCGTGACCAAGAAGACTGAAGCCAAACTAGGTCATTCATCCAAGGCGGGACCAAATGTGAAAGCGCCAAAGAAAGATGTCTCCGCGGAGGCAGGTAATATTCGCGATGCTAAGAACAGCAACAAACGTGACGTGGCCCGTGGGAGCCTTAGCAGTGCGTCAACTCCATCGACACAAAACCGACATATCACAGTCCCCCGTCACGCTCAAGAAGCCAGCCATGCAGGCAACGAGCGGAAGCACGACGTTGCTGTACTGACTTCTGATCTTGTGGATCTTTCACAGCCTTCGGTATCGAGTACAGTGGAGAAGTCTGTCCGCTCAAACAGATTGTCATCCTATGCAATGGATCTCGAATCTCTGTGGCATTCCCCCACCAGTTCCACAAGCGTTGATCATTCTGAGTACACCGTCTTTGACGCCCCCGAGACCACTGGCTTCGAGACGCAACTGTCAACAGCAGGCAAAAACGGGCATGCAATGCCCGGTACTCGGACTGGAGGTCAAACTGTGGGTCGGGATTCCAAAGCCATCCCTTCGAGTAGCAGAGATGCGACTGAGATTCTGCGAGAGCACCTTCTCAAGGCTCTCCCAGCTTTTGAGGCAATGGCACAGGTCTTGAGCAGTGTCAATGAAAAGGACAGGGAGACCACTGCAAACGCCATTTTTGCTACAATTCCGCCTGGAGCGCTTGGTGTCTCTGCAAAACAGATACTAGAGGCATTGCTCGCGCAGTCCATGAAAAAGGACGCAACGATCTCGACAAAGGAACCAGGATCGCCCCGTGCCATCAAGTACAGTCCTGCCGAGATCATGCAGCTTCGTGTCAAAGGGGTAGCGCCCCCAGAGTCATTCTCGCAGCTTGAATATCTACCTCGCCCTGCAACGACGACGAATTCCTCGAGCGAGAGCAGCAGTCACCAAGGAAACGGGATGTCACACCCAGCCTCTTTGATAAAAGACGAGGAATCGACGCAAAAGGCTCCGGCGCTCACAGCGAAAGCTTCAGGAAGCTCGACACGTTCTCTCCGGCCAACTGCAGTGCCTTTTGTATCAAAAGATTGTAACAGTGCTTGTGCTACAAAAATGTTGGCATCTAGTCCACCTGCGGACACCGAAACGGCAAGTCTCGGAAAGAAGGGTCTTCAGGGATCTAGGTGGGCGTAAAGCGTTTGAGAGAAGCCGTGATCATCTAAGGGTCCTTATATCCAGCTTGCTTAGGTAGTTGTCAATAATCTCGGACAACATTCTCCTGCTGTCGGATATGTTGTGAACTTGTCGTTGAGAAAAGGCTCAAAGTGTACTCCGTAAGTCGCCAGTTGAGAACAGAACAGAACAGTATGATTTCACGTGACCAATATATAGCGGCTATTTAACGGCTTGCAAGGCTAGGAAAAATAGCGGGGTGCGACGCGTTTGTCACCACCAAATACGCGTCGGGCAGAGATATCAACGTCCAGGCCAGCATTACAACCTCACTTACGGGCTTGGTCTTCTCCACAGCACGCACGTTTCTCTGAGGCCACGCAAGATGCCTAGGTGAGCATGCCGTTTAGACGCATTTGCTGTTCGTGTAGCGAGACTAACGCATCGGGACCACAGAGAGATCATCACCATTCAGGCCGGCCAGTGTGGCAACAGCAGTATGTTTTCTTTTCTCCCTTCCGGCTCGCATGGGAACCGTGTGCTCAGATCTAACTCGCCCCGCAGTCGGCAGTCAATTTTGGCAGCAGCTGTGCCAAGAGCACGGCATCAGCCAAGATGGCAACCTCGAAGATTTTGCGACCGAGGGCGGCGACCGGAAAGATGTCTTCTACTACCAGAGCGACGACACCCGCTACATTCCGCGGGCAATCCTGATTGATCTGGAACCGCGCGTCATCAACAGCATCCAGACAGGGCCGTACAAGAACATCTACAACCCGGAGAACTTCTACGTGGGCAAGAACGGCATCGGCGCTGGCAACAACTGGGGCGACGGCTACCAGACAGGCGAGTCGGTCCACGAGGAGATCATGGAGATGATTGACCGTGAGGCCGACGGCAGCGACAGCCTCGAGGGCTTTATGCTGCTGCACTCGATTGCCGGCGGCACGGGGTCCGGGCTGGGGTCGTTTCTGCTGGAGCGGCTCAACGACCGGTTCCCTAAAAAGGTCATCCAGACCTATTCCGTTTTCCCCGATACCAGCAGCGCGGGCGACGTTGTCGTGCACCCGTACAACAGCATCCTGGCCATGCGGCGTCTGGTGCAGAACGCAGACTCGGTGGTGGTGCTGGACAACGGCGCACTGTCGCACATTGCGGCGGACCGCCTACACGTGCAGGAGCCGTCGTTTCAGCAAACAAACCAGCTGGTGCGCAGCAATTCTCCTACTCTGCTTCTTCTTCTTCTGGCCCGTGCCCCTTGGCATCCTGCTGACCATGCACTCTTCAGGTTTCGACGGTCATGTCCGCCAGCACCACGACGCTGCGCTATCCCGGCTACATGCACAACGACCTTGTCAGCATCCTGGCCTCGCTCATTCCGACCCCGCGCTCCCACTTCCTCATGACGGCCTACACGCCCTTTACCGGCGACCAGGTCGAGCAGGCCAAGACGGTGCGCAAGACGACGGTGCTGGACGTCATGCGGCGGCTGCTGCAGCCCAAGAACCGCATGGTATCGACGGCGCCCGGCCCCGGTGGCAAGGCGGGCCGCAAGAGCTGCTACATTTCCATTCTCAACGTCATCCAGGGCGAGGTCGACCCGACCGACGTGCACAAGAGCCTGCTGCGCATTCGGGAGCGCCGCTTGGCTACTTTTATTCCGTGGGGGCCGGCCAGCATCCAGGTGGCCCTGACGAAGCGGAGCCCCTACGTTCCAATGAGCCACCGCGTGAGCGGGCTGATGCTGGCCAACCATACGAGCATAGCGACAGTACGTTTAGATGCTTGGGGGGGAGGGGGAAGAAGAGCAAGGGAGAGAAGAGAGAACGAGGGGATTGTTCCCAGGTACTAACGCTTTCCCCCAGTTGTTCAAGCGCATTGTGCGGCAGTACGACGGCATGCGGAAACGCAACGCCTTTATCGACGCCTACAAGAAGACGGCGCCCTTCTCGGATAACCTGAGCGAGTTTGACGAGGCACGCGAAGTGGTGACCGACTTGATCGCCGAGTACGAAGCTGCAGAAGAGGGCGACTACCTCAGCGCACCAAGCAGCAAGGCCAGCGCGAACGACGCATAGTGTTTGCGTCTGTCTTGTTTATGGTCGCATTTCTCTTTTCTCATGGCGCCTGGTCTGTTTTGCCCTTTTGCCCTTTTGCCCGTGTTTTCTTCTTGTGTTTTTTTCTTCACTTGGTCCTGGGCTGGCGTGAATGTGTGGTCTTGCAATGGGATCAGCTGTCGTGAAGCTCGTGCTTTCGTAGCCTACCAGGTCAAACGTTGGGATATCGGCGGCGCGTCATGGTCCTTCTTGCTTTCACGTTTGTCATCTAGAACTTCATTACGAGAACGAGAACAGTTGTATGATTGTGGTTTCCCTCAACGTGTCAAGAACAGACTGAATCAGATGCGACCGCGACGTCCCCGACCCTGAGCCAGCCTCTCGACAGTACGGAGTACTCGAGATGCAAGATGCTGTCAGTCTGCGGCTGAGCCTATTCCGTTCATGTTCGCCGAAATGGAGAGCTCTGCGTCTGGTTCAGCCTAGCCAAGCAACTTGGCCTAGGGAGCTGGTGGGTTGACATCACCTGTGGGGTCCGCCGTAATTTCCTCCGTAATGGAGAGGAGCGACCCATGTACTCCGTAGCTCCACAAAAGGCACCTCCTAGACCAAACGTGCCGCATCTTCCACAACAACGACCGTTGATTCTTTGACAGCACCCAGCATCCGTCGATCACCCCAAACACGATACGGAACCCCTCTCTACCCTCTCTGTTCTACAGTCACATCTCCAGTGACACAGCTTTCTCCAAGCCTACGGGAGCTCAAGCGCAACCAGGCGGACGGCGCTCGAGACGTCAGACAAAATCCCAGCCTCTGGGAGAGCAACGCCGAGAAACCCCAGGGCAGCGTTGGCCTGGTACAAGCATTCAGAGACCTCCGTACTCCGTACCGAGCACTGGGACACGTCAATTCCAAACACAGCCAGTGTCGTGACGGTGTCTTGACGCGTTCGACGTTCACCTCCCCCGTCGGCGCGACAACCTCGTTTCTTCGCCTGTGTCAGCACCGCCGATTTTCGCTTCTCTTCTTCTTCTCTGCTCCGGGGAGGCATCTCGGGGACGTCTGCATGGCCTTGGCTATCTTGCATTAGTGCAATCTTTGGCCGGTGCCGCCGCAGGTATGTCGGTGGTCTTGACGCTGTGTCGTCCCCTCGTCTTGCTAGTTTTTGTCTGTATCTAATGTGCCCTCTCTCTCTTCTTTTGTCGCCACAGTAGGCAAGGTTTCTGACTTTCGTCTCCGCTGAAAACTGGGTCGAAATGTCGGCAACTGCGGACGACAGCGGCTCGCGACCGCCATTATCACAACGAGGTTTGGCGAGGGATCTGTCCGCAGTGTCCCTTTCTACCCTCGACAAGGAGCTTCCCTCAATACCGGAGCTGTCCTCGACGGATGTTAAGGCAAAGATCGCCAAGAACGGCGTCGCTTCCCACGTTCCACTGAACGGTGCTGTGTCACCTGGGACAACCACCAGACCTGCCGTCAGCCCGACAGCTGCAAAGGGAAACAATGCGGTGCACGACGCAGAAGATTACATCAATGGCGGCCTCCCCCATGAGAGTCATGCGCCAGAGCATGGCAAGAGAGCAGCGAGTCCGGAAGACGCATCTTTCCCAGGACGGCTCGCGCTGGATAACGACGAGCTAGTAGGCGGCACATCCTCGACCGTGCTTCCGACAGCAACAGCAGACAGCATCGGCGGAGCGGGCGAGTCGCCTCCAGCTACTCCCGTTCCTAGACGGCGGAGAAGTGTCCAGTTCTCGCATTCCGACGTCGTGATTGAGCCCACCTCAGGAACACACTCTCGCCAGGGCTCCTGGGATGCCGCCAACCCGTCACGACCAAGGCAGTTCATGTCGCGACTAAAGGCCCTGGCCGTGCAAGGCGGCCTGCCGACACCCAGAGCGCCTGGGTCAGGGAGCCAGGATGGAGGGGGTGCGGGAACGCCCTTGTCGACCGCCAGCTCACCAACAGCACCACGCGCCAGCCACATCGACGGAAACGACAGCGATGCGGAAGCAGATGCAGATGCCGAGGAGACGGCCGATGAAGCGGCTGCCGCCGACGAGGCCGGAAAGCGGGCGAAGAGACGTAAGAGGCGCATGCGTTACCGCTCCCGCTATCCGTCTCAGGTGGCTTCTGCTTCCGGCTCCGGTGCTGCCACAGAGCCCAACTCGCCGCTCCCATCGAGCCGCCACCTAAACATGCTACTGCAGCGGCGTGCAACTATGCCGGATCACACGGACAACATCGTCGGGCTATCCGAGGGCGAAGGCCGCGATCGTCTCAGCCGCCAGCAGGGATGGCGCCGCGGGAGCTCATGGATCGGCCGAAGTGACTTGCCGGACGACGGCCACGGGTCGCCTGGCCGCGCAGTCGGCCACGTGCGCCGGGTGACCGTTTTCGGGGGCGGTGTTTCCGATGGTGATGCCACCACGCCCCGCCGTACCTTCTTTACCGGCGACCGTGCCACGACATATGGCGCACAAAAGTGGCGCCAGATGAAGAACACGCTGAAGCTTTTGCGGCAAAAGAAGGAGGACCGCTTTGACTACCTGAAGTCGGTCGAGCTGATGGCCGAGCTTCGCGCGGGCGCACCGGCCGTCTTGATGCTGGCTAGTATGATCCAGCGCGACGAGCATGGCAACAAACGGATCCCCGTGCTGCTGGAGCAGGTCAAGCTCCATATCCGAGACAGCACACCGGTCCAGGACGGTGACAGCGACCGGCACTGGATCTTCACCGTTGACCTCGAGTATGGCAGCGGCCCCAGCAGAATGAGGTGGACGGTCAAGCGCACCATTGGCGAGATCCTGGAGATGCACTGGAAGTACAAGCTGGCGCGCGACAAGAAATATCTGCACCCCACCCAGGTGGGTGCTCGGCCGAAGCAGCCTCGCTTCCCCATATCCGCCTTTCCCTACGTACGGGGCTTGCGCCTGCGCGGCGGCGTGAAGCTGGAGGATGAGGAAGACGCTGCCAGCGTGCGCAGCGATGATGGCCTGCCACTGCCATCGGAAGCCCAGGGGGTCGCTGGTGCGTCTGGGATATCTGGATCGTCTGGGGCCGCGGAGGCTTCTGGGACTGCTGGGGCTTCTGGGGCTTCTGGGGCTGTTGACACTGCTGGGACCGCTGCGGCTGTTGTGGCCGTTGGGACCGCTGGGACTGCTGGTGGTGACGGTACAGCCGGTGATGGCACTGCCGGTGAAGGCACCGCCACTGACGCTGAAGGTGGTGGGCGCGTCAACTATCGCCGGAGAAAGTCTCGCATGGGTGTCTTGGGCATCAGCCGGCGGTCTTCCACCGTAACCGGTCCTGACGGTACCCCCGTTGCGGGTGACGGCCAAGGGTACGTCCTGGACGAGGCAGCCGCGCGGCGCAAATACGTCGAAAAACAGCAGCGCGTGCTGGAAAAATACCTCAACGAGATGATTCACTGGCTCATCTTCCGCGCCGACAGCAACCGGCTCTGTCGGTTCCTGGAGCTGTCGGCTCTGGGCGTGCGCCTCGCCGCAGAGGGCAGCTACCACGGCAAGGAATGCTTCCTGCACATCCAGTCATCAAAGGGCCTAGATTTCCGCCGCGTCTTGACACCCGGAAAGGTCATTGAGCGTCACAGTCGCAAGTGGTTTCTCGTCCGCCAGAGCTACATTGTCTGCGTCGAGTCTCCCGAGAACATGAACATCTACGACGTCTACCTGGTCGACCCCAAGTTCTTGATCATTTCCAAGAAAAACCGCAGTCGACAGCAGGCGTTGGACGGCAAGTCCAAGGAAGCAGCTGCCGCGCAGCTCGACCTGACGCAGAGCAAGTCTCCATTGAAGCACCACACGATCACACTTCTGACGTCGGAGCGCAAGGTCAAGCTGTGGGCACGCAATCAGCATCTTATCGGCCAGTTCGAGGACTCGATCGTGGACATGCTCAAGCAGACCCCGTGGCATCGCCGCAATCGCTTCGACAGCTTCGCACCCGTCCGCACGGACGTGTTTGCGCAGTGGCTGGTCGACGGCCGCGACTACATGTGGAACGTGTCGCGCGCCATTGCCATGGCCAAGGATGTCATCTACATCCACGACTGGTGGCTGAGTCCGGAGCTGTACATGCGGCGGCCGGCGTGCATCAGCCAAAAGTGGCGTCTTGACCGTCTTCTACAGCGGAAGGCGAGTGAGGGCGTCAAGATTTTCGTCATAATCTACCGAAACGTCGAGGCCGCCATTCCCATCGACTCCGAGTACACCAAGTTCTCCCTGCTGAACTTGCATCCCAACATCTTCGTGCAGCGATCGCCAAACCAGTTCAAGAAGAATCAGTTTTTCTTCGCCCACCACGAGAAGATTTGCATTGTCGACCACGATGTGGCCTTTATCGGCGGCATTGATCTGTGTTTTGGCCGCTGGGATAGCCCGCAGCACAGCCTGGTCGACGACAAGCCGACCGGCTTTGAGCTGGACGAGCAGCCCAAGGATGCGGATCACACGCAGCTGTGGCCAGGCAAGGACTACTCCAACCCGCGCGTACAGGACTTTTTCAGCCTCCGCGAGCCCTACAAGGAGATGTACGACCGCACCAAGGTACCCCGCATGCCGTGGCACGACGTTGGCATGCAGATTGTCGGGCAGCCGGCGCGCGACCTGACTCGACACTTTGTGCAGCGGTGGAACTATGTCCGGCGAGGACGGAAGCCTACGCGACCGACGCCGTTTTTGCTCCCGCCGCCCGACTATCAAAAGGCGGACCTGGAGAGCTTGGGTCTCACGGGCACATGCGAAGTGCAAATCTTGCGGTCGGCGTCGGCTTGGTCGCTGGGCATCACAGACATCGAGTGCAGCATCCAAACGGCCTACATCAGCATGATCGAAGAGTCCGAGCATTTTGTCTACATTGAGAACCAGTTTTTCATCACGAGCACGGAAACGCTCAACGTCAAGATTGTGAATCGCATTGGCGACGCCTTGGTCGACCGCATTATCCGCGCACATCAAAATGAGGAGGACTGGCGCTGTGTGGTCATAATCCCGCTTATGCCGGGCTTCCAGAACTCCGTCGCCGACCAGGAAGGAACCAGTGTCCGCCTGATCCTCCAGTGCCAGTACCGAAGCATCTGCCGAGGCGAGAACTCGATTTTTGGCCGTCTCCGTGCGGCTGGCATTGACCCCGAGGAGTACATACAGTTTTACAGCTTGCGGCAGTGGGGAAAGATCAACAACAAGAGCGTGCTCACGACCGAGCAGCTGTACATCCACGCCAAGACCATTATTGTGGACGACCGTGTTGCGCTGATCGGCTCGGCCAACATCAATGAACGATCCATGCTGGGTGACCGTGACTCGGAGGTCGCCGCCATCGTGCGGGACAGGGACATGATATCGTCGACGATGGCGGGCCGGCCTTATCGCGTAGGGCGCTTTGCCCATACTCTGCGCGTGCGGCTGATGCAGGAACATATTGGTCTGGACACGGACGAGATCATGGAGGAGGCTCGACGCGAGGAGGAGTTCCAGGCGGAGATGGACCAGCTGTATAGCGACCACGACAATGACAGCAACGGCGGCAGCGGCGACAGCAGCCGGAACCATAGCCGTGATGCAACGTCTGTGGGGTCGGGCGTGTCGCCAGCTCCGGCGAGCCCGTCTCCTCGCGCTCATGGCCACAGTGCTAAAGGCGAGGCGGATGGTGCCCGGCCAACGGGCGGCCTGCGGAAATCCACCAGCATTAACCACGACATCGACCTCGAAGGTTACGGCTCGGACGAAGTGCTTCCCACATTATCACAAATCCACAACTCAAAGGCGGCGAAGGCCTCGGCCAAGAAGAAGGGCAACGATCCTGCGAGTGGGCAGCAAGCGGAAGACGTCGGCAGCGACGGCGGCGAAGATCATTGGGCAGATGCCCAGAGACGGGGAACGGACAGCCAGCGGGACTCGGCCATTGTCAACGGCCACGAGGTCCTTCTGGGCCGGTCATTTGACGAAGGTGCAAGAGACGAAGAAGACTTTCTAGCGCGTCGCCCGGCGGCCAGCCGGACGGCACATCATCCACCAACCAGCAGCAGCAGTGCTGCTGCAGCTACTGCGTCGTCTAGTCCAGGGCAGATGGATGGCCAGGACTCTCTTTCTCCGGCGCCAGATCAAGACACGGTAGCGCAAGAGCAGTCCAAGTTCCCGTCAGCCGGCGTCCTGCCACCTCTCCCCGTGACAGACGATACCGATATTGGCGGGCCTGACGACTATCCGGTGCATCCTCTGGCTGCGGACATCCGGCCCGCGCGGACGAGCAAGGACTGCATGCGTGACCCTCTGGACTCTGCATTCTACGACGACGTGTGGAACCGCGTTGCAGAGAACAACACAAAGATCTACCGGCGAGTCTTCCGGTGCATTCCTGACTCGGAAGCGACCAACTGGCACGAGTTTCAGGAGTTTATTGCATACGGTGCCCGATTCCAGGCGAGCATGGAGTCCCGTAAGAAGGGCGATGACCCGGAGCGAGGCGAGCCCGGCAGCAGCGGCGCCGCCAATGGTAGCCGGTCGAACCAGCACGCTCGGCGCGCTGGGGGCGGCGGCGCGGGAATCAGCATTCCGACGCCGGTCGCGCTCGAGGCCATTGCCACGGTCGGAGAGAAGGTGGCGAGTGCGGTGATCCACCACCACCAGGTGCACAACGACGGCGGCGCAGGCGATGATGGCAGCCATGGTGGCTTCGGCCACAGCCACGGGGCGAGGCCGACATCCAAGGACAAGCACGCGTCCGGAAGTGACACGGCGCATATGGGCAGAGGTGGCGGCGTCCCGTCGTCCAAGGTGGAGATGGAAAAGGCGGCAGCAGCGGAGAACGCGTTCAAGGGGCGGTCGCCGGCCATTTCCGGGTATTTGCAGGTGGCTGGAGAAGCCGAGGACGAGTTTGCGGAAAAGGCTGGCACGGCAGCGGGCGGCGGCAGCAGTGAGAAGAAGAACGGCAAGGCGGTGAAGGAGCGGCGGGCGACGTTCTCGGAGCAGGAGAAGCCGGCGACGCGAGTGATGACGGCGGATGACGGGGTGGCAGGGGTCGATGCGCACAGCGGGGCCAACGGGGCCAACGGAGCCAACGGGGCCAACGGCTTGGCCCGTCTAACGACAACGACGACGACGACAACCGGTGGGACGCCGGTGACGCCAGTAACGGCGACCGCGGCTGGGCCTGGACCTGGACCCAGCAATGGCAACGGCGGCACAGGCACAGGCACAGGCACAGGCGGATCGGTAAAGAGGCGGCGGCGGGCGGCAACGCGGGGGAGCCGGCGCGGGCTGCAAGGCAGCACGGACGAGCTGCTGTCCAAGGCGGAAGCGGAGGAGCTTCTCAAGATGATCCAGGGCCACCTGGTACAGTTTCCGTACGACTGGCTGCAGGTGGAGGAGGGCAACGGCAACTGGCTGTACCAGGTGGACCAGGTTGCGCCGCTGCAGATCTAGTAAGTTTGCTCTTCAATCCTTCCACGAGAACGATCACGGGGCTACGGCTAACGCTTATCCTAGCAATTAATCGGCGCCTTGAGGATAGGACGTGTTGTGGCAGACGGGCGTAGTATATTTCCTGGGGGTCTTTTTCTTTCCTTTCTTTTTCTTAGGTACTTTGTTACTTTTTCTTACCCATGTAAAGAGCAGGATACATAAGCAGGCAGTCTACATTTACTTTCCTCTCTAGATCCCAGGTTGCCAAAGGGCGGCGGATGGAGCCAGGTCCGACTGCTCTGTCGCAATCGACGGCCACCCGGCGGGCACGATGGTGAGTAGGTGGCCATTGGTAAGTAAAGGGCGTGGAAAAGCGGCAGGTCCTTGGTTGCCCATCAAGTCAGAAAATGGCAACGAGACGGCTCCGTTTCCGGGATGGCAAGCATGTTGCGCGAATAGAGCTGGAAGGGGCCCCCGTGTCGCTAGCATTGAGGTGCGTACGGTGGTGCACAGAGTCCGGGTTGCGCAAAAAAAGCCGTGGCGCTCATTCCGTCTCTCCGTTCTCCGCCCCACACGTCATACTGCGGGAGGAAAGCGCCGGCGCTTAAGCGTAAAGTGACAAGAAAAGTGGGTTTATTCTTAGGACAGGGGTAAGACAAGAAGACGAGCAAAAACATCATCGTCCCTCGTTCTTTCCATCCGCACAAGTCTGACCTCTTCTCTGCGGGTATTTCTCTGCGGGTATTTTCTGCCTCACGCCCAGTCTTACACGACGACGAAGGAAGCTTCCGTGAAGCTCACCCGGAGGCTCGAGATCGGGAGTTTTTCGTCTGAAGTTGACCGCGACGGAGGCTGAGCAGCTATTTTTGTAGATTCTGGATTCGACGGACGGCGTGGAGCTTTCTCTCCTTCTCTCTTTCTCACTTCCTCCTCTCTCATTTTCGTTCATCCTCCCTCTCTCTCTTACCTGCTTTGCTCTGACCGTTCTGAGCTGAGCTTTTTTCAATCTCCTTTTGCTTGCGACTGCCCCCTTTTGCCTCACCCCCCAAAAAGCCAAATCGGACTATTCGTACTCCGTACCTCTCCTGTGCTGCCCTTGCATGGATTACCCGCCCAAGCTAGACCGCAGTAGATATACGGGACTATGTACGTCTGCAGGGCAAGCCAGGCACATCTTGCACAGCGTACCGGCCTTGGTGGAGAGGAGAGGCACAGAAAAGGGAAAAGGCGATGGAGACGAGAGTAGCAAGCTAGTGCTGTCTGTTGGTTCCGCCAACAGCTTGTCCAGACAAGATGAAACGGGCAGGAGGAAATGGCACATGGAGATGGGCAGCAGACAGGGCAGACGAGCCAACCAGCAGCAAAGAAGGCACGAGTCCTGTGCGCCAAACGGCCCCCAAAGAAGAAGCAGACAGCAGAAGGAAAGGGCAAAGGGCGGCTCGGGGTATCTTTAGCCCATGTGCGGAAGTTTCTCGTCGTTCTGTCGATGTTGGTGTGTTGAGCAATGGGCTGTGATTTCGTCGGTCTCACCCCCCTCCGCACTGCCACACCACCAGGTCGTGCGTCAAATAGCCGCGCAGGCCGGACTTTTTTGTTTCTTGTCATTTTTCTTGCCTTTCCAGTTCTCGTTGCTCCATTCTGAAAGTTGGCCCGGTTCTGCTGTGCTTGCCGTCTGTGCGTTTGCCGTAGGCTGACGTTTTGAAGAGACCGGTCACCTCCTTCTCTTTTCGGTTTCTTCACTGGCGTGTAAGTAAACATTTAGGTAGCTGTTCCCGACGTTGCTCCACTGGGCCTTCAGATCAGCCCTAGAGAGAAAACCCACACCTGACTGGCAGGAAACGTACCGGGCCTCGACTTTGGGCCGCTCTCGTCGACTGCCAGTCCCAAAGTGAAAAAAGGGGGGGCCTTTTTGGCCTCTCATTCTCGCAGGAGCCGTCGGTCACACTTTTGCGGCAAAGCCCTGCGTGCCGCGGAAGTATGCTAACCCTTCCGTACGGAGTATCTACGTTGAATTCATGATCGCTCTCGACGCCCCCCCTACTTGTCGAGACTCCTTGCTATTCGACAACGCTCACCCCCCTGCCCTTCCTACCCTGTCTGTGAGGCGGATACCACCGAGCAGCTCAGATCAGCGCGGCTGATGCAGGCAGGCTGAACACTTGCGGGCAGCGGCCTATGAAGAGGCAGCATGTCGGGGGAACAGCACAAGCCCGCCTCAGTGGGCCTGGCCGCTGTCATGGGCCGCTTTCGAGGACTGGTTTCGTGGGATTGCATCCGTGGACTGTATTCGTGGACCGCATTCGGGGACCTGCTGGGACTTGTCCGGCTGCTGTGAGTTGTGAGCCGTGAGTCTACTCCGTATGGCCAACCTTTGAACCCATGACGAGAAGAGATGAGGCCCGCAAGGAAGGGACTCTCTCAAAAGCTGACAGGGACGAGGGCGTGCAGAGCTGATGAGGGCGGAGCTGACGAGAGCTTTGCGGGTCAAGGTCAAGCTTTCCAGACCATCGTCCCATCTTTGCTTTCTTCCTTCTTCCTTCTTCCTCCGGCCCGTCTTCCTTTTCTCACCTTCCTGGCCTGTGGCACACCCCCAATCCCCCACACCCCCCCCTTCCCTTGGCCGCCATTTGTTAAAGCGTGGGGCAAGCCATCTTGACGATCTCCTACGGAGTAGTAGCGTGTTTTTCTGCAGCCTTGACTTGTGCGTCTTGCGTCTTGCTCGTACATGTACATGTAGACGTGTTCCGTATCTGGCCGGACCGGGCTGGCCCCATGCACTGCTGCACTGCGCCTGGCGTCGATGGTAAGAGAGTGAGAGAGAGTGAGGAGATTGGCTGGCTGCCTTGAGGTCGTCCTCCTCCTCTTGATTCCTCAACTCACCCCCTGTGCTTTCTCTCCATCTTCACGTCCTCGCACAGACAACAGCAGCAACAGAAGCAACAGCAAAGCACACCACACCACCCGCCTCCCCCTTTCCCTCTTTCCCTTTTCCTTTTCCCTCTTCCCCCTATTCCCTTTTCTACATCCACCCGGTCTCTTTCCTCTTCCATCACACACATCTGACGGCCTGGCCGCCCGGCTTGTGTTTGTCCGTCTCTTCCCAACATGCCTCCTCACTCTTCCCCCCCTCCTTCCCCCCCAACATCTGCTGTTGCAACTCTCTATCTCTTTGCCTCTCTGGTCTCGAGCCAGGCTCCCTCTTTTTCATTTCGTTTTGTAATGACCTTCAATTTCCGCGCGAACAGGCAGACGGAACATCGAGCAGGAACGAGAGGAAAACACGAATGGCCAGGAACCGTGTTCCGGAATAGTCGTATATAAAAGGGAATATAAACAGTCTTCTTTCCTTCCTTTTCCCTACAATCATCCTGCTTCTCTTTGTTTTTTACTTTCGACTGCCATCACCAAAACGTCAACATTGTCCTTTCACTGACGATATCGACTGATAGCTCAACGTCAAGCATCCCCTGCATCTGCGCATCCTCTCTGCTGTGTCTGTGGCTTCTTTCTTTTCTTTGGCTTCTTTTCCTTTGCCTTCTCTTCCTTCTTATCATCCCCCTCTTTTCTTCTTCTCTCCTTCTCAAAGGCTTCTGCCCCCCTTCTTCGAAAGCTGTTGGCTCCCCCCCCTGCTTCCGCCATAAAACCCCGTATTGTTTAGCCAAACCAACAGCTGCCATTCCTGGTTGGCGCCTTGGAAGCAGAGACGAAGAGAAAGCTATTATTTTTTGTCTCGACCGGCTCTGTGATGCTCTCTTTTGCTTTGCCTGGCTCCGTTTTCTTCCTGAGCCATTCCTTATTATTCTGACGGCGCACTGTTGCTTTTCCCCAACATCCACTGCACTTACGCCTCACGCCTCTCTCTGCTGCCTTTTCTTTCTGCCGGTCAGGCACCCCTTCTCTATCTCCCCCCCACACACACACCCATTCCCCCGTTTGCCTTTTCTCTTTGCTTCTGGCGGCTGTGTCTCTTTTCTCACGCTCGTTTTATTTTTATGCACGAGAGCTCTATTTTCTACCTGTTTACTTGCGTCCGGATATCAACGACAGCAGTTCGGTCGATCCTGGCTGTACTTTCCCGTTTCCTTTAAAGTCTTCCCATCGTCTTACTATGTCGGATCTGAAGTATATCCTGGACGACTCTGAAGGCAAGTTTCGTCACCCGCAGTCCTCTACCCGTCCCTTCTGTCTTCTCTCCCTCCATTTACCCTCAAGCCTCCTCCTCCTCGAATATTGTTCCCGTCTCTCCTTGTTGAGTTGTCAGCTGATAAAAGGGCTGTCTGTCCCCTGCCCGGCTCCTCAGACCCGGGTCAGCAAGCTCCAGAACCTCCACCTTCATCTCGCCGTCCGTCCCAGCATCGAACACAGGAAATCGCCTACCGGGGGCCCAACAGTAAGAGCCACAAACAAAGCAGTAGCAGCACTGGCAGCAGCAGCAAGAACAAGTCCAGCGGCTCGAGCTCGAGACACGAGTCCCGGTCGAACAGCCACCACACATCCAAGACCAAGTCGGGAAGCAAGAGCAGCCGGTCCGAGCCTAAAGCCTCTAGCACCAACGAGGACTATAAGACCTTTGAGCAAGCCTCCCACCCGTATGACATGGATCCCCAGGCAGGCTACGATATCGCGGCGAGTCATGGCTACTACGTTGCGCCGTCACGTCACAGCCACGGCCACGGCCACGGCCACGCGAGCAGCCACAGCAGTCGTCCACACGCGGCCGACAAGCACTCGTCCTACTCCACGTCGGGCAGCATGCCCGGTCAGTACCAGGCGATGCCCGGCATGGGGATGATCCAAGGGTATGGTGCTGGCGAAACAGAAGGCTCCTTCGACGCGGGGATGGCGGCGGCACAGGGCTATGGCGACATGCCAGCCATCGGTTCGAGCCCCGGCTCGCTGCACTCGCAGACGGACCTGGCCGGGCACTATTACCAGGGCGACGCCGGATCGTCGTCGGAGATGCCAGACACAGAAACAACGCCAAAGACTGGTCGTGTCAGCCGGGCGAAGAAGGGCAAGCCCGTTCATTTCTGTGATATTTGCGTCCCTCGAAAGGTGTGTTCCATCAGCTATGCCGCGGTTTCCCCCTCTTCGACACTGACGGTGCAACAGACCTTTACAAGAGCCGAACACTTACGGTAAAACCGCAACTCGCAGCTTTATTGCCCAGGGACGGTCGTCCGCTAACCACCGTTGACTTGTGCAGCCGACACCAGCTCAGCCATCAGAGCCCGCGTCACATGTGTCCCTATCCGGGCTGCGGCCGCTCCTTCTTTCGATCAGACCTGCTGAATCGACACCAGCAACGACAGTACGTTTATCCTTTGCCTTTTCTTCTTTCTTCTTCTTCTTTCCTCTTTTTCTTCCTCTTTCCTCTTTCCTCTTTCCTCTTTCTCTTCCACACGAGGCGACGGACACAAGGAGAGCAGAGAAGTAGCCGTTGCTGACCAGTTAGTCGAGGTGGGGAGGAACTGCCACTGTCAGAAGCGGATGAAGGGGACATTGAATCACCCGATTATCGAGGTTCAGCTCAGCTCGTTGATTCCCCAGTAGGGTCATGGGCAGCCTCAGGAGCAGTACGGGGCACTCCTGATTCTCCTCCACCAATAAGAACCACGGCCAATAGCAGCTATACTAACCATGGCGGTAGTATTGATATCGATGCCTGGGCCCACGAAAGAGGCCAGCGGACGCACTTGCGCGAGCGCGCGCTTGACGCCGCAAGAGATGACGACGGGGACGACCGCAACAACAACACGCTGGTAGAGAGAGATGCTGTGTGGCAGCCGCAGAGACATCCGGACGAGAGCGGTGCACACGTCGGTGCATACACCCAAAGAGAACGGGTGACGTTCAGGCTGGAGCTTCCCAACATCGCCACCTCTGATAGCCTCGGAGCGGCGGTCGTTGTCGGTACGCAGCGACCTCTGGAAGCTCTGGAAAGCACGCTGCCAGCCTTGGGGCGCCATGCACTTGCACGAGACGCATTTGTTGCATCCGGAACGCATACGCAGTGTGGCTATGCGGGACACGGACGCAGCGTATCGGCGAGCCAGACACTGTCAAGACCAAGCAGCCACAGTCACCACAGCCACCATCACCATCGAAGTGCTCCGTCTGCCTCGGTCGGGCGGCCCTTGTCCGACGCTGGCATGGACAATTATACCAATGGCTCGTTCACAGCAGCACCTCCAGCATCACTGGCCACCGTTGTGTCAATGTCAATGCACGAGTCCGAGTCCGGGTCCGGGACAGGGTCCGCGAGCCAGACTCCGACTTCGCCCACGGCTTCCTCTTTCTCTCCAGCCACATCCTTGATGGGGAGTCCGCCTGGACGTTTGTCGACGGCAGCCTCCTGAGGTCGGGCAGCTGCCGGTGTCGTCGTCGTCCTCGTCAGACCTTTGCCGGTGTCGTCGTCGTCCTCGTCGGAGCCTCGCCGGTGTCGTCGTCGTCCTCGTCAGAGCCTTCGCCGCTGCCGTCGTCGGCGGCATCATCGCTGGGCCCGCTGTCATTTTCCCTGGGTTTGCCGGCAGCGCAAGGGCAAAGGCGTGGCAGGATGCGAGAAGGAAAGATGGGCAGACGTGGGAGATGGGAAGGAAAATGCGTTTGGTGCTGTTGTTGCTCAATTTGATTTGAAAATATGAAGCCAGGATTTTGTCTGTCGCAGAAAGTGGAAGTTGTGACTGCATGGAAAGCACGCGCGCGGTAAAACATCGAGCCTCGGTGGTCACTTCTTCAGCGTGCCTTGGCTTCTAGCTCCGTTCCTGCTTCATTTTACGAGAGCAGGCTAAACCATCTCTGCTTCCTTTTGTTTCCAGAGCTCCACAAAGCTCCTTGTGCTATCTTAATCCCCGCCAGGCGTCGATAGATCTTTTTTCTTCTCTTTTTCTTCGTTTTCGTTTCTTTCCAACACCTTCTCCCTCAGTGCTGCGTTGCGCTTCAACATCTCTCGTTTTCCCTTCTCCAGACTGCCCCGCTATCTTGGAGCGCCAAAGCCTTAAAACGTCTAATCTAAGCTCAAATTTCCTCGAATTTCCTCTTCTTCTCTTCGCCTCTCCCTCCTCCCCCTAAGACGTTCCGAGCGAACACCCCTCCCGATCTACATTCCTCGAGGTAAGACAGACAAGAATGGTGCGAATTGCTCTTTCGGGACGGCGAGCTGCGAAGCAATGCGGGACTGGGGAAAAGATGGCAGCAAAGCTTCAGCTTGCTTCTCGGAGCCACGCTCCTTTCGCAGGTGGCGGAGCAGACCCCCTGCATCTTGGACAGGAGCTTCTTCCCCTGGATACGAGAAGCAGCTCTTGTCTGACCAGCAGTCTTCATTTGCTGGTTTCCTCCCCTCTTAGCAGCCGCAGCCGCAGCCGTCATCTTCATCTCTTCTTTTACTTTCTCTTTTCTCTTCTCTTTCTTCGCCCTTATTTTCTCTACGGCATCGCAATTTCTTCCCACGAAGCTAACTTGACCGAGCAGACTCCGAAGCAATCCTCCAGAGCTCGTCCTCTCCTCTTCTTGCCGCCCCGCGCACGTCCCGCCTCCTCGCGACTCGTTTTGCGACGGACCACTGCCTTTCCCTGCCTTTCCCTTGCCAGTTACCGGAAGCTACACTGCTCAATTCATCCCGTCTCTGCATCTGCACGAAGCTTAAACACTACCAGCAAGCATGGGTACCTTTGTCTTTACGTGGTACGTCGCCAACTGCTTTCCGCTTTCCGCTTTCCGCTTTCCGCTTTCCGCTTGCACCGGCCGTTGTTACGGTAGACGCCTGGCTGGACCTCCGGACCGCCGGACCGCCGAACGGCTCATAATACTAACCGCTACTCTCCAGGCCCAACCCTGCCGAAGAGGTCTTTGTCACCGGCACCTTTGACAACTGGTCCAAGTCCGTTCAGCTCGACAAGGTCGGCGACATCTTCCAGAAAAAGGTCGAGCTGTCTGACGCTTCCACCAAGATCTACTACAAGGTGCGTTGTCGTGCGTGCATACATGTGTGCTCCATGCTTGCGAATTCCCCTGTCATCGCTCCTTGCTGTCGACGTGTGTCACCCGTTTTCCCCATTGTGTCGCCTTTCCCCTCTGTCAGACCCTCAGACCCTCAGACCTTCTGGCGACCTTGGCGCATTTGTTGGCCTTTCTAGCTGCCTGGCCTGGTGTCAGGCGGGAAAGAGCGATGACGCAACGCTAGCCTGGCGCTTCACAAAGTAGCGGGAACGGCGGGAATGCACAACGTTTCTCACCCAACCTCCTGACCTTATGACGACGGAATGCGCCTTTGTCCCCCCATCCGCTCCCCATAAAGAGAACTTTTCCTTTTTTCTCTCCCTCTTTCTGCACGGCGAATTGTTGCGATCCCACCACAAACACCCACGACCGTCCGTTTACTCACATCTTTCCTCCTAGTTTGTTGTCGACGGCGCCTGGGTTACCGATAGTGCTGCGCCCAAGGAAAAGGACGAGGGCGGTAACGACAACAACGTTCTGACACCTGAGAACATCGTCACCCCCGCGGCCGCCGCTGTCATCAGCTCCGCAGCGCCAGAGTCGACGACTGCTGCTCTCGCAAAGGACGTGCCTTTGGAGGAGACCAAGGCAGAGAAGCCCGAAGAGCCTGTTGCAGAACCCGCTGAAGAACCCGCTGAAGAACCCGCTGCAGAACCCGCTGCAGAACCCGCCGAAGAGCCCTCGGTCGCGTCCAAGGTCACTGCTCCCATTGCTGCCGCTGCCACTGGAGCTGCCGCTGCCGGTGTCGCTGTCGTTGCCACTGCCGTTGCCTCTGCCAAGTCCGCCCTGGGTACCGACACCAAGATGGCTGAAAACAAGGAAGACCTCCCCGGCGCTTTCCCCGAGACGCCTGCGGGCGATCTTGACAAGGAAGTCAAGCTGATCAACCCCCTGCCTGCCGCCCCGGGAGGCGTCAACCCCATTAAGCTTGCACCCGGCGAGCCCATTCCCGCATCGCTCAAGTCGGCCGACATCAATGCCAACGTCAAGCTCGATGCCGCGTCCTACGAGAAGGCCGATGCTGCCGTCGCAGGCGGCGTCTTGGATCTGCCGCCCGTGTCGAAGAACCTGATCCCCGAGTCGAGCCTCCCGATTACCGGCAGCAATGACTTCACCATCAACTCCGTCGCGCCCACCTCCACCACGGCTGCGCTGGCCGGCGCTGTTCCTCTGGAGAAGGACACGGCGGCCGCTGCTGCCAACGATGACGTTCCCGAGATTGTCAGGGACAGCCAGAAGGCGGCCGGCGTCGATGCCGAAGCCAGCGGCGTCCCTGAAGAGGTGCGGGAGAAGGAGGAAGTCGAGAAGGAGCTGCTCAAGAAGGTGCACAAGGCCCCGGCAACGTCCGAGGGCGGTGCTGCCGCGTCGTCTACGGCCGGCATTGTTGGCGGTGTGACCGCCGCCGCCGCCGGTCTCGGCGCTGCCGCGTTTGCGGCCGCCACGTCGGCAAAGGACAAGGCCGTGGAGCAGGCGACGCCTGCCTATGAAAAGGCAAGCGCAACGATTGGCGACGCCGCCACGAAGCTGCCCGTGTCCGTCAAGCAGGCCCTCCCGCTCTCCGTCCAGGAGACAATTGCGGCCACAGCCGCCACGACCGAGCAGCCCATCGCATCCGATGTCCCGGCCGAGGTCCAAGAGTCCATCCAGGCCGCCGGAACAAGCCCCGAGGCTGCTGCCAATCCCGTCGCCGTTGAGGAGAAGAAGGCGGTCGAGGCCGAGCTGGTCAAGAAGGCTTCGGAAGCCGAGGGTGCTGCTGTTGAGGAGCCGTCCGCCGCTGTTCCTGCTGCCGCTGCTCCTGCTGCCGCTGCTCCTGCCGCCGCCGCTCCTGCCGCCGCCGCCCCTGTTTCCGATGCCGCCGTCGCCACCCCCGCGGCCACTGCCCCCGTGGCCGCTGCCCCCGCAGCCTCAACGACCCCTGCCTCGCCTGCTACGGCAGAAAAGAAGAAGAAGAACCGCATCAGCGGCTTCTTCCACAAGCTGACGGACAAGCTCAGTGACAAGAAGAAATAAGCTCCTTCTGTTTGTCCCTTTTGCTTCTCGCGTCTCCTCTTCAGCCTTGTACACTCTTCCGACTCCCTTACAACACCCCATTGCCTGTACAGTCCCCTTTTGCCTAGAGGACCACCCCATATTCTGTGCTATTTTTTTCTTCTTTTTCTTAAATCGTTTTGATTTCTTGGTATTTTGTTTTTCTGCTTTGAGGGAAGGAGGCAGCTAGCTGCAGCACACCCCTGCTACGTTCTTGTTTTTAGTTCTTTTCCTTCTTCTTTTACTCCTTGATTCCCCGGGGTGTCTTGCTGTGCATTTTACGGTTCTTTGCAACAGAGGCACTAATAGTAATGCAAAAAAGACATTGGGAACGACTTTTTTGGGGCAGACGCGGTTCTGGGCGTGCGGAAGCGGAGGTGGAGGTGGACGATCAGGAACTTTCTTCAGTTTCGACTGTGTCTGGATAGTATTTGATTTTTGGTCGGTAGTGTAGAGTGTAGGCACCTGTAGCAATCTCTTAACTCGTCTTCTAAGATCACGAAGCTCTCACTCTCAGTCCCATCAAGTGACTCAGAAGGCTCATCCGATGCACGTGATCTTTGCCCCGCCTTTCCGCTGCTCCTCATTGCCTCACTCTGGACGATCCTTCTTTTCTCGAGTTCGCACCCTTCCCTCTCACCAACCGCAGCTCGACTGTGCATTGCCCCGGTCGCACCCCCATCATCGTACCGGGGGAGCCATAGTCCTTTCTTTTTCTCTCTTTCTTTTTCCTTTTGTTCCCTTCTCGGATCCAATCAAGAGTCGCAGCTCTGGGACTATCAAGTCTTTGCTTTCAGCAGCGGCGATGACGATGATGACAATACTGCACCGAGCAACAATATAGCCCCTTTGTTCACCCCTCCTTGATCCGTCGATCATCGTCCTCCGTTCCCGGAACGATGAGCCTGCCTTCTTCGAACCTAGGCAAGTCCTTGTCTTCGCCACCGCCGCCATCCCACTCGCCCGTGACGTCGGCGCCAGCTTCGACCGCCGGCTTCGACAGCTCTTGTCGCCGACCACATCTGCAGACGAGCGGGCCCGTGCTAGGGGGTGTGACAGCCGCACCGCGTAAGGGCCAGGCTGCGCGCAAGCAGCATCGCAACCAGAAGCGGGCGGCTGGAGGACCTGGCGGAAGCAGCAGCGGTCACGGCAGCGCCACCAAAGCGTACCGCGACGAGGATGACATGGCGGAGATGCGAGCGCTTCGGAACGCGTCCAGCCGCCGTGGCCAGACATCCATTACGCATCTGCTCAACTATGCGGCGCCCTCACGCGCGTACCTGGACCACACATTTGGCGGCGGCCAGCACAGCCACGGCCATGGCTCTCGATGGCCCCGAAACTACGGCGCCAACTACCGACACCACCACCACAACAGCGCCCTCGACAAGGCCCGCTTCGTGCACGCCAACTACCGCTTTGTCGTGTCGCCCCGCGGCAACTATGCGGCGCAGGCCACTGACGCCGACGAGTATCTCGACTGGGCCGACGTGCTGCAGGTGCTGGCCTCGGCCGAGTCGCAGAACTCGCCGTGCCCCATCTGCCTGTCCGAGCCGGTCGCGCCGCGCATGGCCAAGTGCGGCCACATTTACTGTCTGCCGTGCCTGATCCGCTTCATGCACGCTCTGGATGCCGACGAGGCGTCGTCCGCCGCGTCGTCGTCCGCAAGGCGTGCCACTCGTCAGACGCTGACCACCTCGTCGTCCCTGGTCTCACCTTCTCACAACAACACGACTGCTACTGCTGCCGGGGCGTCGGCCACGGAGCGGAGGGCAAAGTGGAAAAAGTGTCCCATCTGCGAAGAGAGCATCTACCTGGCCGAGGTGCGGCCGGTCCGCTTCTACGCGGGACAGGAAAGCCCGCTGCCGCGACCCGGCGACGATGTGGTGCTGCGCCTGATGATGCGGCACGCCAGCTCGACAGTGGCGCTGCCGCGCGAGGGCTTTACGGATGTGCTGAATGCCAGCGGCATGGGCGGTGGCGTGGGCGACGGTGATGGGATTCCCTGGCACTTTGCCGCCAACGTACTCGACTATGCGCGCATCATGAAGGGCACAGGCGACTACATGGTGGAGCAATTCGATCAGGAAATCGAGGCCCTCCGGCGACAGGAGAAGGAGGACGAGCTGCTCTTCCACGAAGACGGCGAATGGACACAGCGCGCCGTGCGCGCCGTGCGCACCGCCCAGGACGTGGCGCACGAGCTGGGCGGTATGGACGTCGCGCTGCTGTCCGATGGCGGCCGGAAGAACTATCCGTCGTCATCGACTGCTCCTTCTCCTGCTCCTGCTGCCACCGCCACGCCCGTCGTCGGCGCAGAGCCAGCGGCAGCGGCACGGGCCGTCGCACAAGCAGCTGGCAGTCGACCCGACCCACGCGTGGCGGTGGCATCGGCGCAGCCCGACTTTTTCTTCTACATGTCGCCGCCACACTTGTATCTGTCGCCGCTCGACATCCGCATTCTCAAGACCAAGTACGGCGCCTTTTCGTCGTTCCCCTCGACACTACTACCGCGCGTTGAGCACCTGTCCATGGGCCACGTGGTCGACGACGCCATGCGCCGCCGCGCCAAGTACCTGGGCCACCTACCCGCCGGCTGCGTCGTCTCCTTTCTCGAGTGCGACTGGACCGACATTGTGCCGGCCGAGACGCTGGCCGCGTTTGCCGACGACATTGCGCGCCGCCGCCAGCGTAACCACGACAAGGCCGCCCAGGAAGAGCGCGAGCGCCTGCAGGCGGAGCGCCTCGAGCGCCTCGAGCGCCTGGGCGTGGCGCACCGTGGTCCTGCAGCAGCACGGCGGGGCGGCAGCAGCAGCGGGACAGGACGCGCCATGCTGGAGGACGACGGCGGCGGCGGCGGCAGTAGTGGCGGCAGTGGCGCCTTGGACGGCGAAGCGGCGCTGGTGGACTGGAACGAGTTCCAACCGCTGGGGGCGAGTGGTGCGATTCCTCGTTCTGTCGCGCCGGGCGAGACCGCTTCAGCCTCGCCGCCGAACCCGCGCGTGGGCTTTGGCCACTTGGCATCGCTGTCGACGACACCGCCGCCGGCGCCGTCGGGCAGCACAAAGACTGCAAAGACAACACGGACCGTCTGGGGCACGCCTGCGGTGGCCGTGTCGCCGAGCCTGCAGGCGTCGTACCGGTCAGGCGCTGGGCGGGCGCTGGGCGCGGACGCCGACGTGGATGTGGACGCGGATGTGGACGACGGCTGGCTCAAGGACGACGAGGTGCTGAGCTCGCTGCTCGTCGACACCGGCGGCGTTCCTGTCGACAGTGACCTCCGCCTCGACAACGACGACGACGAGGACAGCAGCAGCCTGGCTGCGCAGATGGCCGCGCTGGGCGTGTACGGGCGCCACGGAGCCGATGCGGACGACGGGGTGGCAGGCGGCAGCAGCAGCAGCAAGAAGAAGAAGAAGAAGAAGCAAAAGATCACGCTGATGAGCACAGGAGGGCGGCGGGGAACCTAGTCATTTTTCGATTTCTTTTTTGTTTTTATCCAATTTTCTCTTTTTTTTTTCTGCTGGATTGTTCCGGCTACTAGGGTGCTTCCACTGCTTCTTTTTCCTTTCCTCTTCACGGCTGTTGTCCACTGCCAGTCTTTGGAGGTTTTCGTTCTCAAAGATATTCACGGCTATTCTTGTCTTCTTTCGACTTCTTTTCTTCTTCCTCCACCACTGCTGGGGCAAAACCGGCGATTCACGTCCTTGCATCTTTATATAGCAGGCAGCAACAGCCTTCTTGACAGTTGACCATGGTTGTCTTGTTTTCTATCCAGCCCTCCCGTTCTACCAAAACCAGATCCGTTCCCACGTCGTACCGACCACCTTTTCGTCTTTTTCGGGTCGCCATCAGCAGCAGAGGTGCCGACTAAAATTACTCTTGCCGACCTCGTCGACCTCGTCGACCCGACCGTGTGCCAAAATATAAAATAATAAAGATAACGGGTGCCGTTTGTGTTGTGTTCCATGTAGGTACCGCAAGATTACAACGAAGCAATGATGGCAAGAACTGAGAAGAGAGAGAGAGGGGGGAAAGAGAGAGAGAGAGAGAGAGGGAGGGAGGGAGAGGGAGAGAAATGTCGAGATGGAAGCCCAACGGCAGACAAAAGAAGACTAGTGTTTTACAACGCGTCAAGCTGCGCGCAAGCTGCGCCGCAGGTCCGACGCAGCCGAGAGGCGGCCGACACCGTTCCGACCGCGGTTGTCATCGCTGTCGGCAAGGCCATTCTCACCGCTGCCGCTGCCGCTGCCGGACTGTAGCTTCTCGTCGCTTTCCTCCGAGTCGTCGTCGCTCACATGCCGAGAGTGCGAGTCGAGTTCGCGCCGCCGGCTCTTGGTCATCTAGGCCGGTCAGAAACGTTTACAGGGCAAAAGACCAAAAAAAGGAACAATGTGCTTACCCAAGATCGTACACCGCCGATCAGGCCGAGAGCATAGCCCGCCACAAAGTCATTCTGGTTGCCGCCGGGCGACTTGGGCGCCACCAAGTTGTTGCCGACGTGTTGGCCTGGGCTCCCCGGGAGGTCATTGGCCGTCAGGTAGGACGCCGACGGCGAGGAGAACTGCAGCGAGGGCCGCGGCGCCGGGCTCTGGGGTCGGCTAGAGGGCCAGAACTGGCGCAGCTCCTTGCTAAGCTCCTGGCCCGTCGTGGTCCAGTTGGCGCGGATGTTGTCGCGCAGGTCCTGCACGTGGCGCTTCAGCTCGAGCTCGTTTTTCTTGAGCCAGCTGACATTGAGCTCCTGGCGCGAGGTGCCGCGCTTTAGCTGGCGCGAAATGTACTTTTCATAATCACGGACGATCCTGGCATGGGTCAGCAGAGGCAAACTCTGTAGGCAGGCCGCAAGACATACTTGGTGATGATGCCAGTCGTGCTGACGCCCTCCGTGCGCTGCGTGACAAGGAATTTGCCAGCCGCCTTTATGGGCTGGTAGATGTCGTCTCCCTCGTCGGCGCCGTAGGGAATGTCGTCGTGTGCCACGTAGTCAATGTTGTGCTCCTCGAGGAACGCAGGCGTCACGATCCACGGGCAGTTCTCAATGACCTCATCCACCCACTTGCAGTGGCGAAGTGTCTCGGCCCGCTCCTTGCCCGACAGCACGGTCAGGCCCTTGCGCTTGTGCGTCTCCTCGTCGCCGGTGACACCGACAATCAAGTACACGTCCGGGAAAGCCTTCTTTGCCTGTTCCAGCTGGCGCATGTGCCTGTATCATCCGGTCAGGTCTGACGTATGTAGAGAGAATAAACTTTACGGAACTCACCCGAGATGGAACAGATCAAAGACGCCGTCGGCATACACCCGGACTGGCCGACCGGCCGGCGGCGGGTTTGTCCGGTAGCCCTGAGGGTGTGTCAGCCTGCCAATGGGCGGCGGTGCCATGGACTCGGTCGTGGCCTTGACGCCGCCGCCGTGGCCGTCGCTCTCTTCGCCATCCGCCTCACTGGTGTCGATGCTCGTGCGGTGGCCGTCGTCCACCCCGCTGTTTGGGCGCTGCCGCTTGCTCGGCGGCGCAAGCGACCGCTTCTGGCTGCCGTCCGGGTCGCGGCGCTGGCCGTGTCGCGTGTGCGAGGAGGGGGACGGGGCATTGTCTGAGTTCTCGAGGTCGGACTCGACACCGTCGTCGGCGTGGCCACGGTTTCGGCCACGGTCTTGGACGTCGTCCGGTTGCTGTGCGGCGCCAGAGCGTTTGCGCTTGCTGCCGGATGCAGCGGCCGGGCTTGTGTTTGACGGCATTGTCGAGCAGCTGTCAATTGTCAATCCGGGAGGGTCGGCGTTGGATTTGACGGGGAAGAAGAAGCGGTCCGACGGTGGTTCTGTCTAGCGATCGACTTCGAGACCGGAACAGCGAGAGCGGAATCAAGCGTCGTCGGTGAACATTGAAGGCACGGATGGGGAAACGGGTCTAGGAATGATGCAGCTGGATGGAGGAGAGCGAAAGAAAAGGGAGCGCAGAGATGGGATAGGGGCTGGAAGATGAGGAACCAAAAAGAGCTCTCCGCGTCTCTTACTGAGAAAAATAAACTAGGCGCGAAAATGACAGCTAACAAATGCTTGTTCCCAAAGAAGTAGGGAAGCTGGACCAGGGAGAATTCCCGCGCAAAGTGAGTGCATAGAAGGTTTAAGTGGTGCCCCTATTAATACTCCGTATTCTGCAGCAGAGATAAATGCAAAAGAGATTGGTATGAAGGTACTGATAGCATTCTCTACCTGGCTGGATATGTGGCAGTGATATTTTCGTTGTTACCAAGTGGCGTCATTGTCGCATTTACTGTTCTTGCATGGTTATTTAGCGCGTTTTCCCACTGTGTGCACTCCGTAATATGTGCTGTTCCAGTTGTCAATAGGGTAGCATTAGCAATTATCCTGTGATCTTACATCGAGCGTTCATCCCCTTTCAAACCATTGCCTTCCCAACAACTTCATAACTCATAAACAAGAATCCGGCAAGACAGCAGATATCCACCGTCCTACCCAGTGATGATATAAAACGCCTGGCTGGCCAGGCTCTGCCGCAACAGCCCTGGCCCGGAATCGACCGAGACACAAAAGACAAACGACACGAGAAGTGCCAAACACGCCCGAGAAGTGTCAAACGCGCCTGAGAAGTGCCAAACGCGCCCGAGAAGTGCCAAATGCACCTGAGAAGTGCCAAACGCGCCTGAGAAGTGCCAAACGCGCCCGGAAGTGCCAAACGCGCCCGGGAAGTGTCAAACGCGCCCGGAAGTGCCAAATGCGCCCGGGAAATGCCAAATGCCCAGAAGTGCCAACCGCCGCCCACCTCACAACAGTGGGGTGCTCGGCCGCGACTTGAGCATGCGGTGCCGGCCACAGCGGTGCGGGTCCTTGGGGTTGCTGAGGTAGCAGAACTCCTTTGCGCCCGGCGGCGCCGGCGGCCCAAACTTCTCGCGCACGGTGCAGTACTCAAAGTCGGGGCCCATCCAGTCCTGAATGTGCTTGTGCAGCTCGCAGCGGGAGACGCCGCACTTGCGACACAGCGCCTGCCCGCGCACCCGCATCATGGCCAGGGCATTGGTCTTCGCCGCCAGCGTGGCTGCGTCCGCGTGGCCGCCGTGCATCACCCGGCCCGCCAGGTGCCACGCCCACTCCATGTCGTTGGGCCCCGACCGCCGCACCGACAGGTGCACGCACCCGTGCATGCGGCGGTGGATGGCGTACAGGTGCTTGTTCACCAGCCCCAGGCACGTGCTGTCGATGGGGTCCAGGAAATCAAAGATGGTGTAGTGCAGCTCCGTCGGAAGGTCCATCAGGCTCAGGTTCTCGGACGGTAGATGGTGGTGCGGCGCCGGCTCATAGTCCATGACCGAGTACGAACGTCGCGGCGGCCCCAGCTTGGGTCGCGAAGCTCCGTCAGAGCCCTTCCCAGCGCTCTCAGAGGCTTTGTCGTTTGCCGCCGCTGCCGTCTCCACCGGTGGCGATGAAGACTCTGGTCCAGTGACCGTCAACACGCTGCTCTGCGAGACCTCCTCTTGGATGGTCGGCGGGCGGCCTTCTGCCGCGGCGCCCGAGTTGCTGGCCGACGCCGTTGCCGTCTGCGCCGTGCCGTTCGCACTGCTCGGCTGCACAAACACGGTCCGCGACTCGCCACGCATCAACGGCGGCGGTGGTGACAGCAGCGGCAGCGGCGTCGGGTAGACATAGTCGATGGTGGACTGGGCGCGGCGCGGCGGCCGCAGTGGCAGTCCCCGGGCATTTCTGTGCTCATCGCGGCCGAACGCTTTCATGTCGGACCCGCGGACGAGGGTCTGGCTCCCGTGTGAGGCGTACATATCGTCGATCTACGCCAGGGCTGGCGGACGCCTGTGGGTGACGGGCGGTGACGGGTGGTGTTGGATTCGGTTCAGGGTCGCCTTGACCTCGAGCAAACTGCGGTTGTTGACAGACAAAGGTGACGATCGCAACGAGCTGCTTCAGCGTCTATCAAGAAAGCGACGAGGATGTGCAACGGTAGATGCGCAATGGTAAGGCTGAGTTGTCCTCGGCAAGCCCTGTCAATAGCAAGCTCATCGGTCGGTACGGGAATGGATGGTAGTCTTGAGGCCGGTGGCGATTTCGAGATCCCCCAAGAAGGGCAACGTGACAGCGGCCGTTCACGTTAAATAGCGAGTGACCAACGATAAGGCAGAAGAGACGGAAAAGACGGAAGGTTCCAAGAAGCGCCAAGCAGGAAAAAAAGCGTGACGAAGACGAGTGAGTGAGTCGTCGGCGCGGGGGAGGTGGAAGAGGACGAGAGACAAATAGGGTCGTATGATCAGTTCCGCAAATGAACCGGTCTGACGCTGTTGTGCCTTAGGTGCGTCAAAGGTTGCTGGTCGACGGTCGCCGAGATAAATTCGAGCTGGTTATGATAAAGCCGGAAAAAGCTGGTTGTGATCGGCGATTGTCAGAAGCGCGGTTACGTAGCCATGCATGTCCCTGGGCGTGTCCGTCGGCGTGCCCTGGGCATATCACCGCTGTCTCTCAGGGCAGCTCGCGTGCCGTCCAGGGCAGTTTAGGGCAGTCCAGGGCATTGCTGTTAAGCCCGTTTCTGTGAAATAGTTTTCCCATACGACACCAAGTCTCGGCGACGTAATCAGCAGCGCCACTGGTGTGTTCCCCACTTTGCCTGGCTAAAGAGTGTCGCGTGGCAGCTAAAGGCAGACTTGGCTGCAGCAGGTTTCTCACGTTCGTCATTGTTCCACTGGTCGTGGATGCCGTTCCCGGTTTTCGACCCAAGTTTTGATTCGTCGGATACGAGCACGACCAGAGGACAGCTCTGGACTCTGGACCCTGGTCAGAATCGGGACTTTATGGAGGATTCTCACTGTTGAACCAGAAAAGATGGACGTCTGCTTTGCTTATCTTCCTCGAAAATACAGTAGTCAAATGGCCCAGGTGAAATCCGTTCAAACATGCTTCCTCTCTTGCAGCGTGCCGTCCTTACGACCGGTTGCCCGTGTCAAAGGCAATCCACAGCACCATGATGATAATGTCCAGGCCCTTGCTCTCGCCACCGTCGTACTTGTACGTCCACATGCCGTCTGTCTTCTCGTTCCAGTACGCCGCCTGGGCACTGTGCATGCCGCGGCGGCCGACGTGCGGCTTTCCATCCGTGCCTGTTGCCGCCGTCGACGCGCCCTTGCCGCCGCCCGCAGAGTTGGCCGCCTCGTCGGCGCCCGCCGTGTCCGTCCCCCGTGACTTGTTCAGCTGCGATGTCGGCACCAAGTGCTGCACAATCGTGCTGTTGACGGCAAACTTGTACGTCGGTGTTCCGTTGGTCCCCGACTCGGACTCGGCAATCAGGGCTTTGAGGATGGAGTTCTATTTCGGGGAAAGAGGAGGGCAAAGGGTTAGCTATGGGGCCTCTGACAAACGCGAGAGCTTGATCGAAACCGTCCGAAGGGAAAGAGAGTCCTTCCTCTGCTGGGGCCAACGCCACGCGCTTTCAACGTACAATGATCGTCGTGTTCCATTGCTCCGTCTTCTCGTGCTCGTAGTATTCCGCTGAGCCAATTGCACTCTGGCAAGCCTGTTTATCGAAATGCCTGGTTAGTATTGGGTGTTCCCTTCAGGATCTGCCTCAGCAGGGACGGCCGCGGTTGACCGAGCACCGCGAAAGGCCGAGCGATAAGACGGCGGAGGCGAGACTCACATCCTCGGCAATCTGCTTAAGACGTGAGGGCTTGATGGGCTGTGAACGAGGATACAGATTAGCGACGATTTGGCGAAGACACGGCTGGACCCTCTGCCGAGAGCGGGAAAGAATGGGAATCGATGGGAGGGGGGACTTACCGCGTTCGATGGAGCGTCGGCCATGTTTGCGAGCTGGCGCTTCCGGGAGAGACTAGGTGGGAAATGCTTTGAGATACTTTGCGCTGTGTGCAACGGAAGGAAAGGCTGCAGAATATTGACTCGCGGTGCAGAAGTAAACAAAATCACGGTTGTCAACCAGGAAAGGGGGGGCGCCAAAGGCGGTGTAGAAGCGGGATTAGGCGGCTCAGGTGCTCAGTGGCGCGGGGACAGACAAGGCTGGCCTGGCCAGGCCCACCTGCCGCCGAAGCTCGACTGTCACAGCGCGCACGTCACCGCGAACGGGGTGCATGCACATGCGAGGCTGCAAACAGTGGGGGTACTCTGTGACGTCGGAAACTCCAGCCTTGTAGCAGCCAAGTCCTGCACCAGTCTGGGAAGACGATGCAAATAGCTTTTGGTAGAGCAAATGTCGAATCGTAGACATGTTCTTCAGTGATCGCCTACAAACAGCTCGCCCTCTCATTGGCCGCTTCCTGGTCTCTGGGCACGTTTGAGACATTCACGTGACCTCTGCACAAAGACTCTTTGGCCAATCATGTGGCCCACGTGGTTACGTAGCTGCGCAAAGATAACGATAATTGCGGCCTCCAGTGGTAACTTGCAGTCTTGCACTGGCACTGGAAGCTTTTCTGTTGCTTCCATTTTTGCTCGTCACTGCGCTTTTTTTTCACGAACGGCAAAGCGTAGGACATTCTCTGGTCTTGCTGTTCGGTTTTTTCCTACCGACTTGGCGTCTGCCTCTTCTCCTTCTTATCGAATCTCGCGCCCCCTTTTCCTTCCATCAACAGCCCTTTTCCCGAGACAGCTACCATCCCGACTGCGACGTTTGGCTTTGAAAGCTTCCCGTTCGCCTCTACAGCTGGGAGGCTTGGGACCGACAAGAAGGTCATCTCCTTCTTTCTTGGCCGCTTCTTGGATAGCCTCGCCCATTCATTCAATCACCTCTCTGCTGTCACCATGTCGAGCCAGCCGCTTCTCCAGACCGCACCGGGTACAGTGCTTTTCCGTCGTCTTCTCCTTCTTCCACTTCGTCTCCCCGACTAACCCTTTTACTCCTCTCAAGGCAAACGAATTGCCCTGCCCACGCGGGTCGAGCCCAAGGTCTTCTTTGCCAACGAACGCACATTTCTCTCATGGATGAACTTCACCGTCATCCTCGGCGCCCTCGCCATTGGCATGCTCAACTTTGGCGACCGGCCTGCCTTTATTTCTGCCTTCCTCTTTACCGGCGTGGCCCTGGTCACCATGCTGTACGCGCTCTTTACCTACCACTGGCGTGCCAAGTCCATAAGGCGACGCGGCCAGGCCGGCTTCGACGACCGCTTCGGCCCCACGTTCCTGGCCATCATCCTTATCCTAGCCGTCGTCGTCAACTTTGTCCTGCGCATCGTGTACTCGTCCAAGAGCGGCAGCCCATAGGATTGGCTGTTTGTCTCTCTCCGGAAAACTGACCGCAGCGCACGTCCTTCTCGTGCTGCTCGGCGGCTTTTGCCCCGTCTACGAAACGGAACCATGACACTTTTTGCTTTTTGCTTCACATTTGATAGAGGAAGGATATCTCTCGTTGCTCGTTGGCGTCTACAGAAGTCGCGAGGTATATAGCAGTGCAAACCGGGGTATCATATCATCGCATGAATCTACAAGTCTTTGGAGATCTCCATCCGCCAGCCCAGTGTCCTTGCTTCGGATCCAAATGTTGTTTTGCTCCCGCTGTCTCTCCTTCGCTCATGCCTTGCCCATATAGCGCTCGCGCTCGACTTCAAGCGGGTCCGTGCTGGACTGCACAGAGTACTCTGGGTTTTTCAGCAGCTCCGCAAGGGGTGTCCGCGACAGGATAATGCTCATATAGGTGGTGGTAACAGTGTCTTTCGACGGCCCTGCCTCTTCCTGGATGCGCTGCACCACCGGCTCAAAACCGTCGTCTTCGTCGGTTCCGTCTCCGCCGCGCTCGTCAGCTTCGGTACCATCCACTGCCCCCCCATTGTCCTTTTTGTCTGGACCCTCGGTCGCGGGTGGCCGCTGCTCGGTTTTCTTTGCCGCCGTCGTAACATCGTAGATTCGATTGTACTGGAACCAAGAGGTCGTTGGTAGCGACGTGGAAGACCGCTTCTTTCCTTTGGGCTTCCTTTTGGTCTGTTTGGCGGCATCGGGTTTTGCGCCGCTGTCACCAGTAGACGCTGGCGAATCCGTGTCGAAACACCCCTCACGAACTCGCCTCTTTACAATCTCTGCGATGGAAACAAGCTTGTTTGCATCCGATGCTCGCGCATGGAGGAGAACGACGCCCGTGGGCGGCACTGGTACAGGTGCAGGTGCGCCCGTCGACGTGGTCTTCGCTGTTGTTTCAGCCGCAGCCGGCTTCGTGGAGAGCTGCTCCAGAACCATCTTGATGCGCTTTTCCATGCGCGTCGAGGAGATCACAGAAACCATACGGACGGCAAACTTTGGCTGCAGTGCGCTCAATGTAGCTGCGTGTGGTTCCAGAGGCAATGTCGAGGGAGGTTCCTTCACTTCGTGTCCTTGCTTTTGTTTTTGTTTTTGCTTCTGCTTTCGTTTCTGATTTTGCCTTTGCGTCTTGCTCTCTTTGTGTTGGAGGTCGGGTTTCGCGACCAAGCCCTTGCTCTGGACCTCCTGCTGGTAGCCTGACGGGAGATCAACCGTCAATCCCGGTGTCGCAGGCACGACGGGTAATGAGAGACTATCAGCACTGGCCGTCGTATTGTGCTTCTGTGCCGTGACGTTCGTAGTCCGCCTCTCTTTGGAGTTTGCTGACACCACCAGGTCGGTTTGCTTCTGCTTCTTGCCCTTGGGCTGTTGTGTCGCAGGCGCCTCGGCAGCTCGTCTTTTTTTGGCCATGTCGAGCGTAATGTTCACAGAACCGTTCTTTTGACGCGGGGGGGCATCCTCGCATGACGGACGACAAGGAGGACGAGCACCAGCGGGGAGTCAACCGGCGGGGAGTCTAGATGCGTGTTGGTGATGTTGCGACGCGTAAAAGCTGAAAATCTTCTCTGCCGTTCGAGAATAGCTTTGGCCAATCACAGTCGGGTCAGGTGGGGAAAGTGGCCTGTGCGCCTTCCGCCGTGGTCACATCCGATCCGACCGCAACCCTAGTCTCGATTTGGCAGGCAAGATGCGACTCATCCTGGACGACGAGAAGGAGGAGGACGGATCCAAGCTCTGTCTTCTGTTCTAAGCACCAACACATGACTTACGGAGTAAGCATACATGCAATATGAATTCTGTACCTGTACATGTACTCCGTATATTTACGGGTATGAGTGAGTCGGTAGACACTGCTTCCCACTGGACCTGGTCTGAAAATAGTCGCCGCGACGAAGGGCACATGGAGTATGCCATGTGCCAACGCGGCGTTTCACAGAGCATGACTGCATTGTTTTACGCCACTTGCCTTTCATTGACAGCCACTCAGGACAGTCGAAACATATGAACTGGTTGCTATGGGAATGAGGATGCCCGTGTATTGGACAAGGGTCGGCAGATAACTGGAACCGGGAACTGCACTGTTCGCCAGAGTTGCGTGTGTCGGCACAGCTTATGCACTTTGTCAGACTCACCATAGCGCAGGCTAAAAGGAGGCGTTAATATCGACCGAAAATATCCACCCTGTGGAAAGGCAGGAAGGAATTCGCGGCAGAGAGCGGCCTGTTGCTGCTTAACAGAAATACATCAGAGTAGCAGCGTGATATGGTCTCACGTCTTCTTTAATCAGCAGCTGCGCAATCTTGACCATTCCGCTTGCCCGCCCGAATGAAGGGCGAAGCCCCAGGCCACGGTCCTGTGAACGAGCAATGTCTCTTGACTGCCATGTCTCTTGTGTGTTGAGGGCTTTCAGCCTTGGATGTTGACTGTAAACGTCCATGCTTAGTCTTTGGTTTGTTTGATGGCGGAAGGATAGTTGCCACAAGAAGGCGACACAGGAGTTGCTCGTAGCCTCTTCCGTTACTACCTCGATCTAGCAACGCATATCATTTGTTTGACAATGCATCTGCCCTCTTTGACAGGATCTTGTCGACCGCCCCAAACATCGTTCTGCTTCCTTCTTTCAAGCGTCCCCCCAGGCGATCAATCGCAGATGAAAGCCACTGGTACGCAACGCCACCGGCCCCACCAGCATCAAAGAGAACCAGGTCATGATATTCCACGGCCATGTTCAACGGTTTGATTTTTATGTGCTGTGCTGTGCAAAGCTGAGGGTCCCACAGGATCAAAAGCCGTGGTCCTGCTCCGCCGTCATCGCCATTCTTCTCGTCCAGCGTTGCGGCACCGGTACAGTTTAAATAGTACCTTAATCGAGGAGAATATCGAAGAGAAAATGGCACAGGTGTCCAACACAACTGCCCCCAAGTCGCCCCCTACGCCATCGCCATGTGTTGTTTCGACGGACGGACGGACGTAATACGGTGGCGCCGCGTAGCGGAAACGAGCCGAGGTCGATGGTGTTACACAGTGATTGATGGTCTACCGCGGCTCTGCAAAAGTGGAGGCTTGAGTGAGCTCGCTGTCTACGTCCCTACAGACTTGCTGGCAACAGTGGTATTGTCGTCTGTGACGAATTTCAGGCCGTGGCCGGTCGTTCAGTGGGCAAAACGCCGGATCTCGACAGTCCATCGCGCACTCCTAACACTGATGGCCGTTTTATGGCATTCGGAGATGATGAGAGTCCAATTATGGACAGAAATTGGCAGGCGTCGGCTCGCGTGGTACAAACATAGAAGATGGAACATAGGGACGAAGTTGAGCACTCGAGCTGTACATGTACGTCTGCAAACAGTTGAGAGGGGAGAGGTGTTGTTGATAAATAATTTTGCCAGGTTTCCCTCACCGCCTTCACCCCTTTTCCACATTTCAAGGCTCCCATGATAGTTGGCGCCTGAAGGGATCAGTGTCTCAGCAAATAGATTGCCTCCTTATGGGAATCTATTTTTATGAGGCAGAACGCGACAACGCGGGCGGCAGAATCGGCTACCAGCAGAAACAAACGAGCAGAACGCGACGAAACAAAACAATGGGAAACCGAGCAGACCGGAAAAGCTGCTCACTGCTCTCTCCCATCATGAGGATGTGCAAAACCTCCGTTCTGAATGAGTACATACGGGGCAGAGTACATTACTTGGAAAGACTATCAGCACTATCAGCACTAACGTGGCGCTATCTAGAGCACCATCGCGCTACCTATGGAGAACAGGTGTCCATTACGTAGGTAGCTCCAGCTATCCCCAGCCAAAATTGTGTGAACTGCTATTCTTCTGCCTTCGGTGCATTCATGTCTCTTACGCTACGCTTCGTCCTCTTCGTCGCCGTGGCAAGTTGCTAGTCGTCATTCTAACCGGAGCGCACGGCAAGAGAAAGCGCCCAAACATATCTCGTATTGTCCGTGCTCTGGTATCTCAGTGTCGTAGAGCTCCTCCTAGCGTTACCTTTGGAGCGCCCTGGTAATCCACTGAGGGAGCCACTGCTAGATCCACACCTCTCTCCCTTGCGTCCTGCTGTGGTTTCTCTCATATTCGATGAGCCTTACTCCACTCACTCCATTTCGCTGTTTTCCCTTTCCTGTGCACAAGGCAATCAGAAGGAAATTCGAGGCCGAAACTCGACTCACTCGCACCTGCCTGTGCCCTTCCTAGCAGTTCCGTCGTCCTCCTTCCTTCCTTGAGTCCCCCCCTGCTCCCGCTCCTTCCTGTTTCCCTCGAAACAAGAAACACTCACGGCTGCTTCCCCTTTTCTCATTCCTGCCTTTCTCTTCTTTCCCTTCTTCGCCATTTTCAAACGTCGCAGATTCGTCTTCCGCGACAACACAAAAACATCCTCTTCTTTTTGCGACGACAACGTAAATCCTCGTTGCGCGCAACTTTTACTGTTCTTCTGGTCACTCTCCCTCCACCATTTTCTGTGCAGAGGCTTTCACTAGTACTCGCGCTCTATTCTCTCTTCTCTCTTCTCTCATTTCTCCTCTTGCTTCACCGATTTCGAAGTCGTTCTTTTCTCTTTTTTTCGCCTCTTTCGCCTCTTCTCGCGATTTCCTCGACTTGCGTGGTTTCGCTCTCCTGTTTGCGCCTGCTGGGGTGCGCTTCGCCCTGTTTTCGTTGGGTCAGAACCGGCCACATCATCCGCCCGACGCAGCATTACGCACGACTCAGCGCCCTTTCCTCCGCTCAGTGGTCGCCCCTATTTCTCCCCGCCTGCGACTCCTTTTCCAGCCAAACTCCGACGCGATCCACCCGCACCTTGCACTACTCGCACGCCCTCTCCCCTTCCATACACCCCCACCCATCCTCATTCCAGCCAATCACACGGTACTCTGTGCAGTCCGAAAGGCCCGCTTTGTCTCTCCGGCTCGGTTACGTCAGCCTCTCTGCGACTTCCGGCCAATCCCACGAGACTTTCGCCTTCGTTTTGCCCCACACACTCTGCTCTCGCCCTTTCTCTCCTGACATTGCGCCTTCGCTCTTCCTTCCTTCTCACACCAATACGCGGCTGCCTGCAACGAAGCCAAGCCACATTGCCTCGCCTTTCGGCAAGCCTCGTTCGCCTCCTCTCCAACTCCCAACCACGACACATTTCTTTTCACGCCTCTTGCGCTCGACTCTCCTTTACGCCGTTCTTTTCCTATTCTTACACCGCGAATTTCCTGCTGCGCGACCACTATTTGGCACGCGCCGCACGCTCGCCGTACGACACTGGTGATGTTTCGCTTCTGGACATCCGAATCAAGGGGATGCGACAAAACAACCGAAGCAATCTCGCCACCGTCTGAAGACTATTTTGGCACAGTGCCCAACGCGTATGACGCCTCCGGTGTTGCTGCAGCTGCCGCTGCTGCCGCGCCGGGACATCCGCCGCAGCTTTCAAAGCGCAAGCGGTCCTCCGGTGCCGAGTCCGTGATGCCGCCTTCGCCGTCGACGGAGCTGGATCCTCCCACTGAGCAGTCACTGCCCTGCCCACTGGCCAAGCGTATAAAGCTTGAGCGCGAGAATACTGTCGCCTCATGGCCGTGTGCTGCTTTCGCCTCGTATAGCACGCACAAAGATGCCGACGTACTTGCATCGCCGCCATCTCCGCCACCATCTGTGTCGCTAGCTTTGCACGAGGCTGCCGGCATCGAGGAAGTAAAGGACGTTGTGCAGTACCAGTTCTGTCACGACATCTTGCTTAAGCACAACGAACTGCGCCTCATTGACCAAGAGCTGGCCAAGTGCCAGATCGCGCTGGAGCAGCTGCGCAGATGCCACCTCATTCCATACCCGACAGAATGCCCGACACCTCAACAGATGCTAGATATCGCAAGCGGCCGCGGCACCGCTGTCCGCCCCAGACCTGGCGCCACCGTACCAAAGTGGTGCGCACCATTCGGTGTCGTCGATGGGCCGTACGCACGTCATTACGCCAAGTGGCTCATCCCCGATCCCGTGTTCGACGGTCCTCTCCCGAACTGGTCTGGACTTGCGCCATCTGCTCGATCCAAGACGGCCGCAACTGCCGATGCAAGGGCAACTCGGAACAGCTTCACGGATTCGAGCAAGGGCCGCGCGACTCGTGGCTTGACCGGTCAGAAGCTGCAGTCACTTTCGAACGGCTACCCTCAGCCGAAAGACAGGGCTGGTCCTTGTGTGCTAAAGCGCTCTGATGGCAAAGTTGTGAAGCTGGTCTGCATTGACTGCCATCGCGACAATTTTTCTAGCACGCAGGGCTTTATAAACCACTGTCGCATCGCCCACAAACGTGACTTCAAAAGCCACGAGGAGGCAGCCGTCCACTGTGGTCATCCCATCGAAACCGAGCCTGTCGCCATTCCGACACCTTCCTCGAAAACCACTACGGTCGCTGCCGCATCCGGCAGCGGCGCCATTGTTGCCAACGTCGAGTTCCCGGTGCCCACGGCAACCCCAGCGAGCAGTTCCGCCGTTTCGGCCACAACGCTACCCGGGGCACTCCTCGTTACGTCTCTTGGTCCTGCACCCGCAACAACCGCACCTGGTCACGTCCATGCGCTGGCACGAGGTGATAGTGAGACGGTCAACGCGCTGCTGCACCGGATCGATGAATCATACAAGCAATATTCACACGCAGGTGCAGCAAACGGCCTGGCCGAGAAAGAGGAAGAGCCGACATCGCCTTTTGTCGCCTCTGACAAGACTCCATTCTTGTCTCGCCTTCTACAGAAAAAGCGCTTTGCGGGCAACCTGGATGCGTCGGTGGAAGATGCGAAGGAAGTCATGGACCTGGACGATGCAGCATGGTACGCTGACGAGGGCTATGAGTTTGAGCTGGACTCTCCTTCTGTCGAAACACCACCACCAACAACCGCAAAGCGAGCTCCAGCAAAACCGGCACAGGCCCTCAGCCTCCCTTCCAATTTCGATGGTGCTGGCGGGAATGCTCAGGCTACAGTCAGCAGCAAGGGCGTATCTGCTTCTGCGCACCTGTCGTTCAACAGCTCAGCCGCGCCCTCGCAAGCCATGCAGTTTGTCAAGACAGAGGCTCTCCGTGGCGACGATGGCATGTACGTCGACGAGATGGACGTTGATCTGAGTCCAAACCCGTCTGCCAGCAACAATGCTCCGTCGCTGGTTAGCGACGATGGGGAGTACGATGACTCGGACGATGGCTCAGTCTCAGAAACGAGCGACACAGATCTGGGATCCGTCTCTGACGTTGCTGAAATCAACATGGATGAAGACGAGGACCAGGCGCACGGCACACCGCGTCCGTTGCGCCACCACCGAGGCAGTGTCAAGCTCAAGAGAGACGAAGCAAAGCACGTCACATTTGTGAGCCCTGTGAAAGGTTCCAAGAACGGAAGACGCAACTAGACATCAAGCACCCTCGAACAAACAGCTCAAAGCCGACCAATCCAACTCATCTGCCAGCACCCAAACTCACCACCCAATTCTTACGAACTCGATTCCACCTTTTCTTCTTGTACTTCACATGCTTTCCCCGCTACTTCTTTAATATCATCAGCAACATTCCTTCCGTTTCCCTTCCCCCCTTTCCCACTAAGCACATGGGTTTTATGTGTTAACGACTTGTTCTTTCTTTTCTACTCGTTCCGTCAATTTTAGAGTGATACATGTCTGGGAGGTCTGTCTCCTTTCAGGCTCGCGGCGATGCGACCGAAAGATTTTTTTCTTTTTCTTTCTCGCTTCTTTTGGTTCCGGTTTGGGTTTGGGTGGTTAGCATGGGTCGGCAGTTACGGTTTTTTGGCGATTCTTTCTCGACTTGTATTCTTTATGGGTGAATGTGTTAGAAGGGGCCGCGTCGTGTAAGGATAGCTGGTGGTGTGCCGGGTAGGAAAGACCTAGCATTAGTGGGAGCAGGTGTTCTTCAACAGCTTGTACATATTCTGAATCCGAACATAAACGCTTTTACATTTGACAGGCGATATGGAACTGGAACCTCTGATGTCTGAGAACGCTGCATCGAATAAAGTTGTGAGGTTTATACTGGTTCATGCAACAGATTCTGATGAACCACCAACATCTATGTTCTAGGCCTACTACTCCGTAACCTGGTGTCGTCTCCTAGAGTCTATCAGATATATTGGGTGTTAGATGTAGAAGAGAAGGCATCTGACATGAAAGAAGTAAAAATCAACAGTGAACGAGCAGAGCCGCTTGCTGCTGCCAGCGGAATATAAATAGACGCCGAGTATGTTCTCGCGATTAAAGCCAGCTGCTATGTGAGCGTTGCCCTAATGGACAGCCTCCTATGTCCCGTCCCCTGTCCTCTTGCACTTCTACAGAATGGCGGCAACCATGCCGGCAACGGCCACCAGCACGCTGCCCGCATTCAGCGCCAGGTCGGCGACAGCGGCATTGGTCTTGGCTGCGTCCGTGGCTGTGCCCGTGCCGGAGCCCTTTGTCGACGTGCCGGCCGTCGTGCTCGTGGATGTGGTGGTGGTGGCGGTGGCTTTGGCGGTGTCGGTGCCGGCAGTGCCAGTCTTGGTCGTGACGTTGGCAGTTTTGGTGGACGAGGGATACTGACTGGCGTAGCCGCAGAAGATCTGCTGCTGGCCGACGGCGGTGTTCTTGCCAACATCGCCAGGACAGTTATTGTAGCAGCTAGAGGGGAAGAGACACAGGAGTTAGCAATGGACAAAATCAGAGAGAGAGAGAGAGAGAAAAGAAGAGACGTCAATCTCCACCTACGTGATAATGTTGCCGTAAGCATTGCACTTGCAGTCCCAGTCGTTTATATCACAGGAGTTGAACAGGTCATTCTCGGTGGACAGACACGCGTCCAAGATATACTGGGCGGCGCAGGAGGAGGCCGATGTCGTGGCAGCAGACACGGCAGACACCAAAAGGGCAGCGACAGCAAGGAACTTCATGTTGATGAAGGAGAACGAGCGGACGGGTTGAAATAGTCTGGGGCTTTATAAACAAAGATAGGGGACGGGCATGCAATGACAAGAAAGCGATTGGCTGCAGTGTGTGCTTGGAAACGAGTGCCGCGACTTGAGTATCTAGACTCTAGTATCGAGAAGACGGTAGGATTGTGGGAAAGAGAGGTGGTAGAAAAAGAAACAAGGGAGTGGTGAAAGGAGATAAACAGAGGCCTATGCAGCGACAGATATATTGGTAATTGAGACCGGGACCAATTCCGGGGAATCAGGAGAGTTCATTTTGTTATGAGCTGTCCGGGGCTTGCAAGGAAGCAAGTGTACAGAGTATGTACGGTATGTGCTCCTGTGCTCCGTACATTGCTCTGTACTTTCAAAGGCTCGCTCGTGCGACGTCCATGTAACGCAACAGCGCCTCCAATGCGAGAGAGCATTCCACGAGAAGGACGTATCGTGGGGCGTTCCGGGTCGAAGGCCGGACAGGCATGAGGAAGCAATATAACACAAGGCAGCGGCTAGGAAACGGCTAGGAATGCCGTCGCCATGGCTGCAGCTCGATGTTATGAGACAGTCAACAAGTCGGAATGCCTGCTGCTCTCAGCAACGCGCGTGTCTGACCAATGTCGTGAGAAGCCAAAGTCAACAGAAGTCCTGGGTTTCCCTGAAACTTGGAACAGCCGTGATTGGCCAATGCTTCTTCATTTTGGGACTTCGGAGATTACTCCGTATTGCTGAGCCGCGGAACGAGCGAGTCGGCCATCGGCAGTGCAGTGATCACGGAGGCAGGTCCGATCGATGCCGCATGCTCGATCAGGAAAGAACGGCTGCCTGTTCACAAGGGCTCGGCGACGACCGACGAGTATCGCAGCAGCGCATCGCGCCACTGGAATGCGTTTGATTCACTTTGAAGCGCAGCGCCTTGCGTCTTGGGCAGCGTTGTATGTAGTGCTGGCCATGCATTTCTGGCGCTGATCCCGTCTGCAACGCCGGTCGATGCCGATCTTGCACCTTGGCTTGGGCGAGCCAGCCTTGCCGCGACGGCCCTGCTGGGAAAGCAGAGAAAGCGCGACCAGCTACAGCACGCCGGCCGACAGGAAAGTGCGATCGAGAGCTGCACCGTCATCTCCGGCGTCCCCACCGGGCCACAGGGCGGTTTGCCTATGGCTTACTCAGATGCCGTGGTCGGCACGGCGCTGGCGTTCTCTTTTTGCGCCTTTCCTCCGAACAAATAACAACGACGGCAGCGTCACGTGTAATCAGCCAGACCCGGCATGAAAAGACCGGCGGCGACTAGGTACCAAGAACTCCTCTTTGCTGCGGACGCAACTTTTTTGCTTCTAAGCTTTCTCCCCCTGTCTCTCCATCCGCGCTTTGGGCTAGGCCCCCGACACCGCCCATGATATGACTAGTAGCTGCCACTCGGTGCCTACCGTGCCGCTGCATCGATGTCGACGACGACCGTGCCGCCCCAGCGCCAGCTGCGGATCTCCAAAGCCTGTGACTTCTGCCACAAGCGCCGCATCAAATGCCGAGACAGTCCCTCTAACCCCGGCGGCCGCTGCCGCAACTGTGTCGAGTTTGACATCCCGTGCACCTATGCACGCCCATCGCGCCGCGGCCGCGGGTCACCTCCGCCGAGTCGGCCGGTGCCGCCGCCACAGCAGCGACAGCAGCAGCGGCAGCGTAGTGCTGCCACTCACCCCCCAGCTTCTCGCGCAAGCGCCAACGCCACCCCGTCCCTCGTCTCGCCGCCATCCATACATGTCACGATGAACGACTGCTCAGCCGGGTCCAGTTACGACAAGGACGGCAGCAGCCATACCGGCAACGAACGTCTGAGCTCGACCTGGCAGGCCTTTGCGCACACCTCGACGCCAACGCTCAAGCGACTCGCTGCTGTCTTCCACGAAACAGCCTTTCCCATGTAAGACAACGGCGCTCTTTTTGCATCGCCCCTGGCTCCCTCCCTTGGCTGATATCTCTCTCTGCAGCTTCCCCTTTTTCGACCCGGTCCGCCTGCAGCGCCGCCTTGACCGGCTCGAGCACGTCAGCAACCGCGCCTTCTTTTGCTCCGTCATGGCAGCATGCGCTCTGGCTGCTGCGCGGGCCCGTGACGGCGCGCTGTCGTTGTCTGTGAATGGATGCGGCACGTCGGCGAGCCCCGGCAGCGCGGTCAGCAGCTCGTCCGCCGTCGACATGCCGCCGGAGATGTTTTATGCGGCGGCCGAAGAGGCCCTGCCCAGAGACATCCTGCAGTGCCACGGCTTTGACTACCTGCGTGCGCTGGCGCTGCTCTGTATCGCCAGCATCCAGGACGCCAAGATCGAAGCCATGCACAAGTACATAGGCCACTACTTTACGCTCCTGGCCATCAACCAGTGGCACGACGAGGCCAACTGGCCGCCTGGGTTGCAGCCGATGGAGGTGGAGGAGCGCCGCCGCGTGTACTGGTCGGTCTACACGCTGGACGTCTTCACATCCATCATCTGGGACGGGTGCATCCATTTCCAGGAGAGCAATGCCAAAGTCGAGTACCCGACGGGTCTTTCCGACCAGGCAGGCGGCACCAACGACAGCGACGGTGGCGATGCGGCGTCTCAGCAAGATTCGCCGCCGCCGCAGCAGCGGTCCGACCCGGCGTCGTGGATGGTCGGCTGGAACTTTACCACGGACCTGTATCGCATTCTCGAGCACAACCTGAACAAGCTGCGCGCACGCGCGTCCAAGTTCAGGCTGCTGGGCGAGACAACCACGCCGGGCACGTTCCGAGCGTCGAGCCAAGACTGCGTGGCCGAGCTGTACGGCCGGCTACCGGACGTGTTCAAGCACATCCAGCCGGCCACGGGCGAACCGGCGCGCGACATTGTCGGTTTCCAGGCGGCCAACATCCAGGCCACCATGGCGCTGCTGGAGATGGTACACCTGTCGCTGGAGATGGATGTGGACCTAGAGCGCAAGTGCCGCGTCGTGCACAGCGTGCTGCAGACCTTCCACCAGGTGCCCACGCCCTACATGCGCGCCATCAGCACACCACTCATCTACCACATTGGCGGCATTGGCGTCATCCTTGGCTCCGTCATGGAGGGTCCGCTGTCCGAGCACGCCTACCACCTGGTGCGCGACCTGCTGCTGTCCATGGCCTTGCTGCTTGAGAGCTTCGAAGCGTTTTTGCACCGCAGCGCAGGCGCCGGCCGCCGCCTGCGCACGCTGGCCGCGCGGCTTGAAGAGTACTACGTCGGTATGCTGAAGCAGCAGGTGTCGTCTTCGTTGTCGTCGTCGCCGCTGTCCCCTTCTTCATCTTCTTTACCTTTGGGCGGCATCGGCGCCACCTCCGCCGGCGAGCACCACCACCACCACCACCAACTCCACCAACAGCAACTGGCATCACCTGCCCCGCCCCAGATACAAGAATACGGTTATGTCGGTACCGTAGCCGGGTCCGGGGACTCACTCGCCAGCGCAAATAACATGGGCATGACCCACGCCCTCGCTGGCGACCACCAGCACCACCAGCAGCCTCCCCCTCTTCCTCCTCCTTCCCTTGCACAGCCAGACACCACCGACGAGTGGGCCGCGGCCACTGGCGCACCCGGTCTGGGCCAGGATTCCAACATGCAGTTTCAGCTGCCATACGAGTTTTTGCAGGACTGGACGTGGCCGTTTGCCGTGTCCAACAGTTACCTGTCGTTCTGACGAGGGATCATGGGAGCAAGTACATGGAGCACTCTAGGTCGAGGCGAGATGTCACTGTCTTACATTGCAGAGAATGACGAATCTACTATTGAATTTGCCAACAGCAATTCGCTCGCTTTCTCGCTCTATTTCCACTTATTGTCAAACACCTTGCCGTCGACATAGTTGACCATTGAGCGAACAGGCTCCAACTGGTCCTGGCCGGCGGCAAAGAGCATGCCCTTGCGCATCACCTTGCGATAATTGCCGCCCGGGTTGACCTTGCCGAGGACGTACGGTCGGCGCGTCTCGACGCGGTCCGGCACCGGAATGCTGCGGCCTACAATGGCCTCCATGCCCTGCCAGGCAAACGTCACGGCCTCCTTGGCGCCGGCGGGTATGCCGGCGTCATCCAGCATGAACATTTTGACGTGTGGGAACTGCGCCTTCATGTAGTCGGTGATGTTGGGATTGAACGCGCCACCGCCGCACATAAAGACCTCGTCCACGGGGCGGCCGGTCGGTGCATAGCGTCGCCAGTGGTCCACAATGGCCTGCGCGGTGATATGCGTCACCGTGGCCACGACGTCGTCGGCAGACATGCGGAGCTCGGCGCCCTCGGCAATCAGCTCGTCGGCCAGCGTGTCGCGAAAGACCTCACGGCCGGTGGTCTTGGGCGGGTCCCAGCGGAAGTAGGGGATGCGCGCCAGGAAGCGGTCGACCATGCCCTGGTTGACGGTACCACGCTTGCCCATGACGCCGTCGCGGTCGTACTCCTGCGCGCCGTCGGTGTAGTGGCGCACGACGGCGTCGATCAGCGCGTTGCCGGGGCCCGTGTCGAAGTCATAGGCGTCCTGCGGGCCCGACGGCGGGATGAAGCAGACGTTGGCGATGCCGCCAATATTCTGGCATGCGCGAAGCTTGGCCGGGTGGTGCAGCAGCAGCGCGTCGAAAAAGGCAATGAGCGGTGCACCCTGACGGCCAGCGGCCTGATCGGACACGCGGAAGTCGGTCACGGTGGTGACGCCAGTGCGCGCGGCCATGAACGTGCCCTCGGCCATGGTCAGTGCGGAGCGTGGTATGCCTTGGTCCGGCATGCTGGCGAGCCAGATGGTCTGGCCGTGCGAGCCGATGGCGTCGACGTCGTTTGCCAGGTCGATGTCGTTTTCCGCGCAGAACCGGAGGGCGGCCGCCGCAAAGACCTCGCCGAGGCGCACGTTGATCTCGGACAGCTCCGACGCGGACGTCTGGTCGTGCTTGATAATGTGCAGCACGCGCTTCTTCAGCGCCGCGTCCAGCGGCACCTCGCCGTACTTGAGCAGTGAGAAGTGCATCGGCGCATCGGGACTGTCCTGGCGGAAGTGGCACAGTACACAGTCGATGCCATCCTGGAGCGGTTATAGACGGGTTAGAAGCGTGACCTTTTCTCTTGCTCCTTTCTCTCCACGGTCAAACGCACCATGGACGTGCCGCTGTTCATGCCCAGCACCTTCATGTCTAGCACCTGGCCGGCCGTGTAGCCATTCGCCAATGTTTCCTTGGCCATTGTGCGATGACCACGATGAGGCTGTGAAGACGCAAATGGAAAGATATTGTCAGAGATGCCTGAGAAGAGCCTTGGTCAACAGAACGAGCAAGGGGAGAAGACAGAAGAAAACAAAAAATGATTACCCCCTCCGATACAGGCGCCGTACACAAACAAAATCTTTCGAGGATGTGGTAGATCTATTCTCCTTTCCGGCCACGAGGACAAGTGTGGAGCAGCTCTGTATTACGACGTCGTGCGGAAGCAGACCGAGAAGGAGCGTCCACATCTGTCGGGACGAGCAAAATGGACGCTTACGAATACCGAAAAGAAGCCGGCACAAAATGAAAAAGGCAAGAGAAAAAAGGACGAGAAATGAAGACGAAAACGGCACGAGGTACCCGCGGCAGCTGCAGTTGCTGGCATTGTCGTCACTAATACGCACAGCCTTGTGACGTCGCGGTTAAGCGGCTACACGCTAAAGCGGCTACACGGCTACAAGGGAACCCGCCGACGAATCACATGCTGTCCTTCGACGTCACCTCACTGCTGAGCCTTGCCTACTGTCGTTTCTCCACGATTACCCCCAGGCCGAAAACCCCAGAAAAACAATCTCCAGCAAGTAGAGTCCCCCTAGTCATGCAGTGGAGCGTACAGCCTCACCTTTGTTTTTCCCGTCACGTTCCTTCCGCCGCCAGTGCCTCCCCCCTGCGCGGCGTAGGACGACACTGCACCTTTTCCCTGGATATCTGGTCTCGGCAAGAGATATTCCTCCTCATTACTTTGCGGAGGCCCCATCATTGATGTCCCACCTCTCCGCAAAACTCCGCTCTACATCTCGTGGCCAGTCCTTGCCGGTCACAAGTGCCGCTGTCCCCGGCTTTCAACACACGGAGACAAATAGGTCCTGTCCACAAGAACCTCCCTTCTCCTCCCAGCCTTTTATTTTCCCCCTTTTTCCTTTCTAGTCAATCCTCCGTCGTTCGGTCGTGGGGCAACATCGTCTCATTTTCTTGCCCTCCCCCCCTTCTCTCCACTGACAGCCGACATCGCCTTGACTCCGGGGTACTACAACAAACCACCACTCCCCCAAGACCAGCGGAAACGTATATCATTTCCGCATTCCCCCGTTCCTTACCACGTCCGTTCTTCTTGTCTCTTTCCTCTTCCGCTCTTCCTCCCCATTGCCTCTACACTTTTATTCTCCTCCTGTCTCATCACCAACTGCTCCTCTACTCCTGGCAGTTGCCTGCTGCCGCGACCAGCCGCAGCAACCATGGGATACACCACGCTTTGGAAGAGGTTTTCGCCTCGCCAGCTGAGCATTGCCATCCAGACCTTCTCCCTGATCAGCATCTTCTTCGAGGGCTATGACCAGGGCGTGATGGGCGGTGTCAACTCCTCGCCTCGCTACGTATCCGAGGTGGGCATTGGCCTGCCGGACGGCACCATCACGAGCACCGTCCACGAGGGTGGCATCGTCTCCGTCTACTACCTTGGCTGCATCTTTGGCTGCTTTGCCGGCGGCTGGGCAGCTGATCGGATCGGCCGCATCAACGGGTAAGCTTTGGAGACTGCTTTCCCCGTACCATTTCTAACCACCAGCAGTCTCTTCCTGGCCGCCATATTCTCGCTCATCGGCGGTGCTCTGCAGGCTGCGGCCCAGTCGAGCGACTTTATCATTGTCGCGCGCGTCATTACCGGCATCGGCACTGGTGCGCTGACGGGCATCACGCCCGTGCTGGTGTCCGAGGTCTCGACAGCCAAGCACCGTGGCGGCTTCCTGGGCTACGTCTTCATCGCCAACTACCTGGGCATCTCGCTGGCGTACTGGATCTCCTTTGGCCTGTCCTTCGTCGACCACGGCTACTCGGACGTGCGCTGGCGCTTCCTGCTGGCCTTCCAGACCTTGCCGGCGCTGCTGCTCCTGCTGGGCGTGCGGCTGCTGCCCGATAGCCCGCGGTACCTGGCCTCGGTCGGCCGCACCGACGAGGCGCGCGAGGTCTTGCAGCACGTGCGCGGAAACTACGGCGAGGAGGTGCACCGCGAGTTCCTGGAGATTGTGGCCGTCGCCCAGGAGAGCCAGCGCAGCTCGCCGCTACAGTTTGCACGCATCCTGCTGGGCCGCGGCGGCAAGCCGGGTCACCACCTGGGCCGGCGCGCATGGCTGTGCCTGTGGCTGCAGATCATGGCCTCGTGGACGGGCATCACCGCGGTCACGGCGTACTCGCCGACGCTGCTGAGGCAGGCTGGGTACACGGACCTGACGCAGAACGGCCTGGCCGGCGGCATCAACACCATTGGCATCGTCGGCACCATTATCAGCGCGCAGATTGTAGACCGCCTGGGCCGGCGTCGCTGCCTGATGGGCGGTTCCTTTAGCCTCTTTGCCGTCAACCTGATCGCAGCCAGCGTGTACGAGGGTGCGCGCCACAACACCGACAAGGTGTCGCAGTACGCGCCGGCCGCCGTCACGATGTTGTTTCTCTTCAACCTCTTCTATGCGGCTACCTGGGGCACGGTGGCCTTCCTGATACCGACGGAGATCTGGTCCTCGGACATGCGCGCCCAGGGCAACGGCTTCGGCATCACGGGCTGGGCCATTGGCGTCGGCTGGACGACGCTCGTCAACCCCATCATGTTCGCCAAGCTGGAGAGTCGAACGTACTTTTTGTTTGCCGGCCTCAACCTGATCTGGGTCCCTATTGTGTTTCTTTGTACGTTTTTCCTTTCCCCTTTTGCTTTTTGCCTCCCTTTCCCCCTTTTGCTTTTTGCTTTTACCTTTTGCATTCCTCCCTTTTCTTCACTGACAAGCTAGTCTACCCTGAGACGGCCGACCGGTCGCTGGAGTCCATCGACGCCCTGTTCTCGACCTCGAGTCCCTTCAACACAAGCATGGAGCAGGCATACCGCGAGCACGGCGACGTACTGGCCGAGCACCCAGTGCGAAATCTCTCGCTCGAGAACGTATCTGATACGACCAAGGAGGCGGATACGTTTGCTGACGTGCCTGTGTAGAATGCCGACGGCGAGCACGCTGGTCTCTGCCGGACAACGTAGCTGAAACCAAAAAGGAGGAAAGGAGTGATCGGAGGGAGCAGACAGGACGTTTTGGAGACACATGTATCAAATAACCACACGCAACTTGCAGCTGCAAGTTTTGTTCGCTCCAAGTGATTCATCTTCCTCCGAAAGGCAAGCTGCGCCAAATCGTGTGAATCTTATTACTGTCACAGCTACAATTAGATGTGTCGTCCGATATGTTCTCCAGGCCTCTCATCATGCCCGAGATCGCGAAGGATCCCGTGGTTTGTAGATATATACTGACAACAACATCAGCTCCACTGTTCTCGTCCTCGTGCAGCAGACGAGGCTCTTTGAACGCATCCCCACTTACTGCACGCACTGCGGCAGAACGCAGGCGAGGCAGACATTGCAGGCGTGTTCGCGTCGGCCTTAGTAAGTGTGTGACCATCCTGATGCGTTGCTGGTGTCCCACCGGTTGCGTATGCGTACCCTTTCCGCCGTCTTTCCGCACTTGCCACTTCCGTGCTCGCCGAGTCGGTTTCATCAACCTCTTTATTGGTTTGTCTGTTGGCTCTAGGCATCTTTCCGTTTTCACACACTGTCCTTTGTCGCCGTTTTCGGAATCGGTCTTTACGTCGTTCCTTCCTCGCCCCAACATCTCTTCCCAGTGGTCTAGGCCTCAGACGGCGAAATTCTCAGACGCAGCACTCGAGCGCAGCAGCAGCACTCAGCGCAGCAGCAGCACTCGAACGCAGCAACAGTAACGCTGTTTAGTTGTCTCACCGCTAACGTATGGAGTTGGAGTAGGAGTACGGGCCCCACCTGCAGCCTTACCCATCCAGGGTTAGAAGCTGATGTCTACCGTTTCCAGCCTTTCTGCATCGAGTGAAGGGTGCCCCAGAGAAAACGGTAAAACTCTGGGGATTTTCGTTCATATGCTTACATGTACATGTACTCCATAGATGGAGTATGTATCTAGATACTCCATACGGAGTACCATACAGAGTACGGAGTACACGCAAACCATAAAGCGTGCATCCACTACTCTGCATGCGTTGCCACCGGTCAAAGCTTGCTGGGATCAGCGTACCTAGTACGGGGAGAGAAAGAGATCGCCGACCTTTCTACTCCGGCGACCTATTGTATGTATTACCCTATCTCATACACCACTCACCGTGCACAGATTCTTCATGCTCTGTCGGCTCCCATCTCTTCTCTCCTGTTCTCTCGCCACTGAATGGAAGCTCTTGAAGAAAAGGTAGAGATAGCAATGTAACATGATGGGTGCGTGCCCCGTACGGAGCAATCTGTATCGCAGCTTGGATGTACCAGAGCCGGTACAGAGTACATGTATGTTCGTACTCCATACTGTGCCCCTTGCCCAGCTGAAGCATGCTCGTTGTGCAGGATCATCCCAAGAGATACTCCATGGAACTGATATGAAGTGCAAGCAGCCCCGTAAGAGAAGTGAGAAGTCATTTATTAGATAGTGAATAGCGTTCCTGGTAACTCAAGCAAGCCGACTGTACTCTGTGTTTGTCTCGTGCAACAGTTGGATCCTGCGTTCCGCAAAGGCAACTACAGGAATGCGCTCAAATCAAACAGGACATGTACATGTACTCCGTACATGTAGGCCTTTCACCTTCAGCACCTGATGCTGGGTCCTCCCTTTGACCCCAGTCCCGCTGTTCAAGCTATCAGTCCTAGAATCAATACTCCGTACTCCGTACTTTCGTCTTTTCTTACCAGTTGATCCTCGACGAGCCACGTCCCCGGGCTTCCGGGGCCTTTCAGCTCATTTGCTTCTTGCAGACATAAAATTACGATTCTGGGCCGTCCACCCCTGTTCACTGCTTTGCCTGCTGAGTCCCCTTCTCTCAATAAAAAGGCGCTACCAGGATTAGCGCCCCTATTTCCCAGCACACGCTCGCACAATCATATCTGCCTCGTCCATCAAATTAACTCCGGACGGCAAGGTAAGTCTCCTTGTGCATGGGGGCCGCATGGGCCTCTCGATAGGACCACAAGGGCGGATCCCGGAAGCGCTTAAGCCATACGCGATGCGTGCCGTTGTTCTGTCGCTGGCACCATACTCCGTGCTCGGTATGGATCCGTGCTCAGTTGGAAAATATCCTCCCTTTCTTTCGCAGCTTCTGTCCTGCCGCTGTACTTGCTGCACCCTGCTTCTCTTTCGCCATTTTCTGAGCTCTGTAAATCGTGCCTCATTCACTGCACATGTACTCTCATGTATGTACCCAACTTTCGCCAACTTTTGACTACATTGTCCAGAGTACGGAGTACTCATGTAATACTTCTTTCCGTTTTCGGTAATTACAGAGAGAAGCACATTGGGCGCCAACGGCCGTGGCAATGCTAACGAAATACATGTATTCCGCACCTGTAACAGCGATGCGAACCGAAAGGGGTTCTCCCCATTCTCTCTCTAAATTTGGGCTATTACTTTGTTGTTGCTTTCCGACTCTTGTCTTCTAGATTTTTAGTTTGAGGTCTTTTACTTCTCGCTTCTCCTTTTTCTGGTCGTTTGCTGGTTTTCTTCTCGTCCTTTCTTTTACTCAGATTTCTAACTGGTCCAGGCGCTATTTATCGCTAGGACGCTAGCCTCTTTCACTCATTTCGTTTTCCTTTTGTCTTTCCCTGTCCTAATTTCTTTTCGTCTGTTCTTTTTTTCAACGACCTCTCAAAGACCTTGTTAACATCGCTGGCGGAAGCATGGCATGTGCCCGCAGCGCGATCTGCTGGCATCCTGGCGAAGCTGAAAACGGGGTGGGGTCGCTATCATATACATGTACATGTACTCCGTACATGTATCAGGACAGGCAGAGCAACCTTTTAGAATCGCTTGCGAGCAAGGCTAAGACGAGGGGGAAAAGAGAGACACAAATCAGTGACGCTACTGTATCTCTTGTTTCGCCCAGACAAAAAAACACCGCTCATTCTGCAATTATGAGTTTGGATATACATGTACACCGTACCTGCTAATAACCAAGCCACTGCGGGTTTTTACTCCGTACGGAGTAAACTTAAGGCGAGTGGGGGACCTGTTTCGTCCTTCATCCCCAAGCCAAGAAAGAAGAAAGAGGTTGCGTGACGGGCTGTAACGCTAAGCACACTCCATCCCATGCTTACTCCGTACTCTGTACTGCGTACTCCGTATGCTTATTTCTTGTGAACCGCTGGTAAAACGGCGTGGTAAACGGCGTCAAAGTCGCCGAATAAAAAAGTCAGAAACCGCCCAACTCAAAGAAAGGAGACATCAGCAAAAAGGAACAGTCATTTGTCTGTTTCTCTGTTTCGCTCTCCCTGACTTTTCATCAACAATCTCGAGGACAAGGTCACAAAGAAGCTAGCCAGCCGCACCCGCCCTTTTACTCTGGTCTCTCCTTTCTCGTCCCCATGCACCCGGCTTCGCAGGAAAAGACCAAGCCTTTGACCCACTCCAACATTGCCTGCTGGTGTCGCGCGGATGAGGAACGCAGCCAATCAAAGATGGCATCACTCCACTCTTCCCAGCACCGTCTCCCTCGTTCCTTCTTCTTGGGTCCCTCTCTACTCCGTACGGAGTACATGTAGATGCTTTTCTTCTTCCACAAAAACGACAGAAAGAAAAGAAACTCGATCTGGAGCAAGCTTGTAAATGTACCCCGTACGCGATGTATACTCCGTACTCCATACATACTCACTCTCCGTCTCTCCGTCTCCGCACCCCGCGAGAATTCGTTCAGCTGGCAATTGCTTCCACGCGACTTTCGCTTCTTGGATCCCGACCCTTGTCCAGCCAAAAACTAGCCCCATTTCGGTAAAAAATCGGTCCAAGCCCCATGTTCAACTACCTCTGTATGGAGATATGTACCTGAAGACGGCGCCATGCCTTGGAAGTGCCTACCTGTGCCTTCCGTTATTCCATTGAACACCTTCCCCGTCATGACAACCCCTATTTCCTCCCTTCGTTCCTACCCAGCATCGCTGTCCCTTCTCTTCCCATGCCAATGTTGTACTCTCAGCCGTTGTTTTCTTCATGCAAGAAGATAACGGTCCGCTTGTCTGTCTCCAGTCTCGTGCAGCGAGTCCGAAGGCTTACGTGCTCCAAGGCGCAGTTATTTCCCTTGCACGGGGTTCCCTACTATCCCCCGGACAGTTGACCTTTGAACTTTTGTGCCGTTATCATGCTCTTCTTCCCTGGACGGAGTAAAAGATTATCATTCGTCACGAAGTTATCGCCCTAGGGTTTTCTAAAAAGGAGCTAGAGGTAGGAGGAAGTCGCGACCCAGATCATGAACGAGTTGTGCGCCCTCAGTCCGCTCGCAAGCTCTGTTTGTTCTGTCCTGCTTGTGGGACGCTCCTGCCTTCTCATGCCCTGTGTGCCTCGACGTTCGAATAGAAGCCGTGATCTTCCTGTTTGGTCGTTATTTCCTCTTTGGTGTGTAAGTGCTCCCTGCTTGCCCACTGGGGATGGATTTTGGGGAATTGCCAGCCGCCACCAACCTCCACCCAACTGTTCTCCACTGTAACCGACCGACCCAAAATCAATCGTCTAGCCTGCACCTCGTTTCTCTGCCTGGCTGGGTCCCCGCCGTCTGCTGTTGCCCACCCCATTTTTTGCTCTTTCCCGCCATTCTCTGTACTCCGTACCTTCTTCCATCAGCAACCCTCCATCGCGCTTTCCTTCTGTTCCTACCTCCTAGGCTGCCCCTTCCCTCTCTGAGCAACCCCCCCCACCCACTCCTGCGGCGCGTGCCATAAAACCACTTGCCACCCTTCCCTCTTTCCTCAAAAGAGAAAGACGCTTTCCCTCAAATAAGTAATATACCTCCCCCCAGCTTTCTTACAATCCCCTCCTACTCTTTTCTGTCTTCTCCTTCTTGTCTCAGAGCCGAAAGGACCAAAACAGACAGACACTGCATCTCGTCAGACAGATCCCGCACAGCCACGCACGATCGAGCCTGACAAAAAAAGCCCTTTTTTTCTCTTTTCCCTCCTTGCTCCCTTACCTGTCCTTTTCCCGCATCGTCCATCTCTTTCCATCCCCGACACGCTGCATCACACACTGACGCACTGAACTGTCGCGCCGCAATAAAATAAGGAACTTCCCAAAACAGGTCAAGACTTCCCACCAGTCTCGATTCAGGCTGGTCATTACCCAACCAGAGTTCTACGACAGCGAGCAAAAAGGGTTTTGATCCCCCCAAAAAGACGAACAGCTCGCAACGCCAGATCCAGTATAGGCCCGTTCCGCATTTGCTCGAAACCTCCTTCCTACGCTTCGTGTTGATCATCTTCCACGACGCACACTCTTTCCCTTCCCTAAACGTCTGGCTGTCGTCTTTCTGTTTCGTGATCTTTCGCGTCTGCCTGTTGGCTGTCTTGTTTTGCCTGCATCTCCGCACACTCCATACCCCTCTCCAGTTCGTCTCCTTCCGCGTCGCACGTCCCCGCGTCCTCGAGCTGAAGCCTCCCTCCTCCTCGCCCTTCGCATCCGACCAACAGACCTACGCGCCACTCTCGATCGCATCATCCGTTGCATCTCTCCCATCTCATAAGCAACACACTTTATCGAAAGATACCCGTCCATCTATCCAAAATGTCAGAAGTCGCAGAACAGCACGACCAGGCCACGCCGACCGAACCTGAGGAGTCGAATGGTGCCGTTGCTGAGAGCCGCGGCACAAAGCGTGCCCGCCCCACCCCCATGGACGACGACGACGACGACGATGACAAGGGCGGCCGGGAGCGTCGCAAGATCGAGATAAAGTTTATCAGCGACAAATCACGTCGCCACATTACCTTCTCCAAGCGGAAGGCCGGGATTATGAAGAAGGTGGGTTCAAGTCTCGTAACGTTCCTCTGCCCTAGACGCGATCTCAAGGAGCGTATCTAGCGACTTTGACGATCGTCCCTTGAACCGTGTCGACCGCAATTTCTTCTAGTTGACATTACGGCATGCTAACAACTTCCCCCCTAGGCCTACGAGCTCTCCGTGCTCACCGGCACGCAAGTGCTACTCCTCGTCGTGTCAGAAACAGGCCTCGTGTACACGTTTACCACACCAAAGCTGCAACCGCTCGTCACAAAAGCTGAAGGCAAAAACCTCATCCAGGTAAGTGCAGGTGCTTGAACGCGACCACGGTTCTCTGGTCGAGGGGCGGTGTCGGAAGCCTAGATTGCGACCTCTCCCACGTTTTCCCGCATAGTATGTGACTCACGCTAACATTCATGATTTGAAGGCCTGTCTGAATGCGCCCGAGGCCACGTCCTCAGCCGAGAACGGCGCTGACGAGCCGAACCAGGCCGAGTCTCCCGAGGAACCCGGCTCCGGCCATCTGGTAACACAGCAAGCTCGCGGGATCTCACAGAGCACGCACATCCCGCCTGGCTATATTCCAAACGTTACCATGGATCCCAACCAGGCTATTGCGTATTCCTACGTCCAGCGCAACGGTCAATATTCCATGCCACAGCACTCCGGCCACCAGTCATGAACAGGAAGCGAACGAGGAAGAAGTGTCCGTGTTTTCCTTCTTTTTTCCAATCCTTGTTTGACCGCCACTTGTCATTTTGTGCTGCTCTTTCCAAGCCGGACGTGATGTTTAGTCGCCGTCCAACTCAGCCTTTGGTCGAACGGGGCTCTCTCTTGGAAGGCGTTTTCTCCTCCCCTCTTCTGACCCTTTGATCATCTCCCTCTGCTCTCACGAACTCTGACTTCGTGTTTCGCCGATACCCAGCATAATATGCATCCCTGTTTTCTCCAAGCTGCGAGGCCGGTTTAGTGAGGTTTTGTGGCGTTCATTCTGATTTCGCCCTGTGTTGACCCGGGATCCGAGGATAGGGCCATCGGCTTATTTCCCTAAAGGGTGTGCTTTTTCGACTATCTTACCAAAAGATGTTCTCTTGTTTTTTCTGTTTCATTGAAAGGTTGAGGTCGATGTCGTTGTCACTCTATTTCATTGCGGGTTCTGTTTTCTTTTTTCTGCGTGGCTTTCCGTTTAATGCTACTGTCTCGTTTCTCTGGAGAACTGTCCCTCTCCGGCCCCCCCAAAAACAATCTTAATAAACAAACGCTATCCAGAAAGATCAAAGACGCGCGTTACGACCGCGAGACGTTAAAGGCCGGACTGTGAACGGTGAGCTTTACATCTCCAAGGCCGTCGCTTTGTGCTGCGTGGGTTCTGTTGTAGATCGTCCTGATCAAACAGCACAGCATCAAGACGGCACGCATCAAGATTTTCAAGCGCATGGTTTTGGAACCTTGCGTCTTTCGACCGGCCGAAAGTGCGGTGGGCGTAATAGAATGTATCAGTGCTTTGCGTTTGTTGCTGCCCTCGCTCTCTCTTGCAGTTTGAGCTGCAATATCTAAGCAGCGAAAAAATTACTCTTTTAAGACGTGTAAGTTGGTGACGGGCGCCTTCCTGTTTAGGAAGGTGTATGCTGCTGCCGCTAACAGCAACCTTTCCTCGTGAGAAGCCACCAGAGGAAAAGATAATTCTCGCTGAGGTTCATTAATATTAAGAGGAGAACCGGAGTATGAGAGATTAGGAAACAGGGCTTCTGCGTTCGGCCTTGCTTGTGACGGGACAGCAGCAGGCCGCGATCCAAGTATCCATCACAAGGCGCTGCTCCTTCCGATCTAATCGAAGCCTGATTACCACCGAAGAGATGAAAATAAAAAGTCTACTGGTTCCCGTTCAAAAGAAGAACCTTACTTGCCGGCCATGCAGCGTTTGTCCCCAGCCTCGCCCAGTCTCCGCAAGGAAGAAAGGCAGCCTTGTCCAACAACTCCCGAGATGCAGAGGACCGAACCTCTCCATAGGGCTGCTTATGTCCCTTCCCCCCCTCCCCCTTGCCGCGTCCCATTATATTTTCACTCTTGCATAGGTATATTCCCAATGCCACGGAGGAGGAAAGCATGTGCGCGTAGATGCAATCTACGTACGGTTTCGACGTTTGTTCTCAGGCCGCATGGTGGCCTCGTTGCTATGATTTATTTCCCGTGAGTCTCGCTGCCATGATATCTGGCGCATAGGATTCTAGAACACAAACTTGATGTTTTCTCGTCTTCTGTTGTCAGTCACTCGTCTCCTGTTGTCAGTCACGAAGCTTGTTCCTCTGGTATTCTGCTCACAGTGTATTTATTCTGCCAGTCTTGACCGCTTTCGAACCCGCAGCAGCCGCCCTGTTACTGGCCAACGCAGGCCATTGAGCACATTTGCGCGCATTTCTGCAGAGGCGATCCATGGTTCGCTAGCGCCACATGCTCTATCCTTTGTACCAGTACGAAGTACGGAGTATTGCGCCCCTTCCTGTTCCCAAACATACGGAATACGGAGGTAGTCGTGCATTGAATATTCTCTTGTTTCGCTCGCTTCTGTATGAATTGACTCCATATATACATACACTTGGTAAAATATCACAAGGCTTCTGGCTGGCTCTCGGTAGGGACGGGTCGTGATGCTGGCGCTGCAGCAGTATGAAGAACAAAAAATAATAAAAAACCTCCAAAAATAAGCTCGTAAGAAACGCCGGTTTTGTTTAGTAAGTGGATGCAGGATGTCGTATCGTCGTCGACAAACAAGACGCATGGATAAGCAGCGAAGATGGGGGCCGGCTCAGTGACCAGCGAGCACGGCATAGCGGCCGACGAGTAGGCTGCCGAGAAAGGTGCCGCCGAGGATGGACATGAAGTAACCGACGTTCATGGACATGACCGCAATCATCCTGATCAATGTCAGTGAGAAGAACAAGTGAGGTAAAGAGAGGGGGAAAAGAGCCAGACGGATGGCACGCACAGTAGGTAGCCCACACCGGCAATGATCGTGTCCAGCACAGCGCGCAGCGGGTCGACAGATACGCGCCATGGACGCACGTGGGTATGGCGCTTCTGGAGCACGACGACGTCCTCCTCGATGCCGTTCTCGGTCAGAGTCATGCGCTTGCTGGTCGAGTCGCACGACACCTGCTGCGACAGCGACTGCTTGCCGGCCACCACGACGTAGCGCCGCGCCAGCTCGGCGTCCAGCCACCGCTCCTCCATGCGCGTCTTGACCGCCAGCAGCAAGCGCAGCACGGTGGCCAGCAGGACCACGAAGATGCAGGTGCCTGCGTACGCGCCGGTCGAACCAGGCGTCCAGGCGCTCGAGTACAGTGGCGTTTTGGTGGACGTGAGAAAGACAGCCATCATGCCGGTTCCGGTCATGTTGCCGGAGCCGTCAGTGCTGCCCATGCCGTCCATGGAATTCATATCCATTTTGCCGGGGTGGAGGGGGTGAGAAGAAATGGAAAGACGTCGTTCTCTAGGTGAGGTGAGGTTGATTCGAGGTCGATGTCGGGGTCTAGCCGGCAATGACGGGTCTAGAAATAGGGGAAGAGAGGGAAAGGGGGGGAGAGGTAGACAGAGATCCGGGATGAGGGAAAAGAAGAGAAACCGAGACACCAGATAGAATGTCCGGGTCAGGTCAGCCTGCCGAGAGGCGCGGGTAGGAGACCAACAGGGTGGTCTGCCGGAGTGCGACGTTTAGGCTGCTGGACAAGAAGAGATCGAGAGGCGGGACGGAGATTCGTTGCACAGAGTGCGTCTGTCGTCTGTGGTGTTTCCCTGTCCTCTTAGATTGGGGAGGAAGCTCGGGAATATTTTTCAAATGAAAAAGACGTAAGAAAAAATGGCCGGGTATCTTGGCTCTTTCGCGGCTGGTGAGAAGAGAAGGATGATAGGACTTTTTGCGCGCTGGGCGAAGTATCAACGACCGTACAGAGAAAATGAAGAAGGAAGAAAGAGAAAGAAGAAGGAAAAACGTCGAGACTGTTGATCTGGGGGACGATGCCCTTTTCACTTGCAGTCCGGCTTCAGCGTCCCACATTTGTGAGCAAGTTTTACAGAGCGTGGAAGGCACTGGGCGGTAGCATTCTTAGGCGGCCCCCGCGCAGTGAACCCACCAGAGACAGAACACAAAACATGGTCGCAGTTGGTCCGTCTTGGCCGACTAGATTCCCGTTACCTGTAATCGATCCTGTGCCTCGACGATTCCTGTGCCTTGATGACGGCAGCCAGCAAGTCAGTCTTTCCAGGTGACTGAGGGGTCCTTTCTCTTACTGCTCAGGTAGGAAAGGTGCCCGTCCCTCCCCACAACCAACGTAACCCTCCCCAAGGTTCACTAGGAGGGACTGGTACTGGTACTTTGCTGCCCATATACGACCCTCACGGCTTTCTTTGCATCGGCAATGTCAGGATGCATACTCCGTACAAATCAAGCACGTTTCAAGAACTGCCTCTTGAGAAACCTGCCCAGACGTCCGTCGCTCGATAACTCTTGATCCCTCGACATCCGCCCCCTAGCCCCATTGCCCTTTTGCTGCAAAAAGTCTGCGGTGACACAAACCCAAGCCGTCTATCCAACTCCGCCAAGATCATGGACACCAGCAATGTCACCCAAGTGGCGCTGCAATCAACGATCAGCGCACTCGGCAGTAAGATGCACAGACGCGTAGGGCATAGTGTTGCAAAAGGCCCGCGGCGTCGGAACCACGACGGAGCCACACGCACGGGGCTGGCTCCCGTGGAGACAGCCCTTGTCGATCATGGTAGGGCCAAGAGGCTCCGCACCTATCTCTCTTACGGAGTACATATACTCTGTTTGCTTACATTCAGGAACGGTGTGCATGTCTCCCCGAAACAACCTGCTCATATACGAGCGGCCACCTCGAGTGCATCAGCCCCAAACATGCTCAGGCCTGCATGCTCTATATCTCTGCATCCTGCAATTCCGTAGAGGTTGGAAGCGTTTGTATTTTGATTTGCCGAGAGGACTGTAGAGCGCTTTGCAAGGGGAGGGAGGAGAAAACGGAAGCAACACAAAAGCGATCGGACCTCGTAGAAAGAGAAGAGACGCTCGGAAGGGGGCAAAAGACACGGAAAGGAACCTGCCCGTTCACGCATCGCCCTCCAGACAAAGTGGTGTCATCTTTATTCATATATGAATACATGAGAAAGAACAAGGTTGAAAGACGCATCAAAGAGCGATAAAGGACACATCAGTATGTGGCATTCTCCAAGACATGAGGCTGGGAACCAGTAGATAAAGCAAAGGTGGTGCAGATGACAATGGTAAAAAGCAAGAAGGAAAAGGACCAAGAGGGCAAGACAACAGATACGGCGAGGACCGGGACGGCCATACCAAAGGAGTTGCGAATCTCCACACACGGGGGCGAGATGCCCAAAGCGGACCTGAACGGCGCCAGGAACCCCGGATCGAGAAATACGCCCGGTCACTACTCCGGCCGTGGCCTCTTCGTGCCGTGCGGGTTTTGCCAGTCTCCGCTTCCTTGGTTGTTGCCGCTACCGCCGCCGCCGCCACCGCCGCCAAAGAAGTTTGTTGTTGCAAAGTTCGGGTGCATGCCCTGGAAGTCTGTAGTTGCAGATGGGTCAGCAGGAGTGGAGCAAAGACTCGGAGGCGAGAACGGGAGCAAAAACACTTACTGGGCATTCCACCTCCCACCATACCCATGTTGGGCATGCCGCCCATGCCGCCAGGCATGCCGCCCATGGGGTTCATGCCACCCATGCCACCCATGCCGCCCATGCCGCCCATGGGGTTCATACCTCCCATGCCGCCCATACCGCCCATGCCACCCATCATGCCGCCCATCGGACCGCCCATCGGGCCGCCACGGCCACCACGCATGGCGGGACCCCCACGCATGCCTCCTCCGCCCATGCCGCCGCGGAAGTTGCCAACGCCACCAGCGTTGAAGCCGCCGCCGACGCCACCAACGCCGACACCACCACCGGCGCCCGCGCCCATGGGGTTGCCAAAGCCCATGGCATTGTTGTTGTTAAAGGCATTCATGTTGCCGCCGCCAAAGTTGCGGTTGAAGCCGGGGTTGCCCATGTTGCCGCCTCGTTGGCCGCCGTACATGTTGCCCCCGCCCCGTCCACGGTACCCGCCACCAGCATTGTTGTAATTGTTGTAGTTGTTGTTGCCGTTGTTGCCGTTGTTGTTGTTGATGTAACTGCCGCCGGACCGGTCTTGGAAGCCCTGACCACCCGTGCTCCGGTTCTGTCCATCTCGGCTGCCGCGTCCGGGCGCTTCCTTTGGCAGTGTTCTGAATGGGTTCACTGTTGGCGACGAGTAGATGACCGAGTGCTTCTTCTGTCCTGCCTGGTATTCTCCTGTTGCCTGGGACTCGATGTGGTGCTTTGTGGCCGTGGCAGCCTGCTGGGATGTGAACTCAATGTACGCTTGTCTGCAGGACAAAAGAAGAAGAAATCATTAGCAAGTCGGTTGGTGCAACAAGTCTACTGGCCTGCATGTGTCGTCTTACCCTTTGCTCTTGCCGTTAACTTTGTGCTCGCTGAATGTGATGTCCTTGAGCTCATCCTCGCAGTCAATTTCCCGAATCCAACCACGCAAGTCGTCGTCTGTGATCCACCAACTCAGATCCGACACCATAATGGCCGTCGTTGCACCAGGGTCTATCGGCCGGTTGTCGGAGCCTTCTTTCCGCTTTACACCCTGGGGTGGAGCGGAAGACTGTTTCGAATTGTCGCCGGACGCTGGTGGCTGATTTTTTTGGCTGTCTTGTTGGTGGTCCTGGTCGCCGTTGTCGTGGCTCTGGCTCTGGCCATGGCTCTGGCCCTGGCTGTGATCGCTGTTGTGGTTGTCTGCCCGAGGCCCGCCTTCGTCCTGGCCGCCATTGTCCTGTTCGCCGTTGGCATCGCCGTAGATATCAATCTCAAAGTCTTCTTCCGTCGTCATCGTGGACCTTCGTGTGGGCGTTGATGCCGATTAGAGTGGCGAGATACTATTCAAAAGTCGTCAAACCACAGGATTTGTGGCAACAATGTGCCTGTTGTCGCCCGAGTCTGATGAAACTGCGTGGAAGGTTCGGTTAGGATCTTAGATACAAGACTTGTGTGCAGACGCCCCAGTCCCCCAAAACAGTCCAAAGAGGCCATGGTGAGTCTAGGACACGTAGATGACCAGACTTTCAGAAGTGAACAGAAGAGAGGCTGCGAGACAACCAAAAAATTGCCAAAAAGGAAGGAGAAAAGGACAAAAGGACAAAAAAAGAAGCCCCTAGTCCGAACAAAACAGACGGACGCAAAAGAGAGCGCAAAACAAGTCAAAAGCTATTGGTACGTACACTCCAGGGGTAAACGGGAAACTCCAGACAAGAACTGATTTCTCGGTACAATGGATGACGGTGCGTCCCCTTCAGCAAGTGGGGAGTAAACCTTGAGAACTCTGCCGCGGCAGACGAAGCTCTGTGCTTGCGGTCTGGGGCTTCTGGATCGGTTTGTGGTATCTTTGAAGATTCTCCCACGTCCCGTAGTGGCCCTCGAAGAAAGGACAGGAGACAAGAAGAGTCACAAGGATAGGGGAGGAAGAAGGAGAGCGTCGAGTGATGCTGGTGTGGTGGTTTCAGCAGCCAGTTTGGCTTTGACAGCGGGCGGAGAGTCGTTGGCCAAAATGGTGCGGTGACTGACGACAGGACCACACACGCCAGGAAAATGTCGACGCGCCGGCGCTCAAGAGCAAGGAACGAGACTGCTGAAGTAGCCCAAGACTGTCCGGCGAATGCTTTGATGGTGTCGAGATGCGAGTCCTTGCAAATGACCTCTCCGAAGGTGTCGGCTAAAGGGGGAGAGAGCAAAGCTGGCGTACACAAGTTCAACAGTCGCTGCCTGTGGATGAAGGCGGTGAGACAAGCTGGAGCGGTGGTGGTGGAGGGAAGTCAGTTGCAGGATAGCAAAGCGAGATAGGATGTCGTTGGGAAGTGAATGTTGAAGAAGAAGAAACGGAAAAGCTCCTGCTCCGTATTAGAGGTCACAGGCTCAAACAACGCTGAATGGGGTCCACTTGCAGCCAATAGCTGTGGAGGCGCCCCAAAAAGCAAAGCCGTGCGTAGTACTGTGTCTATAACACTGTATTTGGCGGCCTTCTAGTATTTCATACTGTGTTGACCGGGCGCACGGCACGTGCCCTGCCTTTCGCACGCTTATTAGTACTCCGCATACGTACGGGCGATCTGGCATGAATGGAGTCGAAGCTTTGTCATTGGTATGCGCCCTTCTTTTCTCTCCCAATTGGTTCCTTACCATCACGAAAAGCCTCGCCCCTTTTGCAACCTCGACGACAATTTCTCCCAACAAACAAAGCGAACCTACCTACAAGGCGACAGTTTGGCGACGCGCATCAACACGCTTTTCTTTTTCTCTTTCCTCATCCCTTATAAACCCTTTTTCCAGCTCCCGCGACAACGACCGCAGCCATGTCCGACCAGATCCAAGAAATCCTAGACATTCCTCGCGAGTTTGTCAAGGACGGCCTCCAGTTCATCAACCGTTGCCAGAAGCGTACGTGGCCAGGGATGCCTGATTGTTCTTGAGAGGACGAGATGGGATGGGAGATGGGATTGGGGGCGGGCTACCGCTGCTCTGACCGGGCATCTGTTAAACAAGTGTTTGGCGAAAGCCGTGAGAAGGAAACGAGGAGGAACTTGCCGCCAGAGAGTCGGAGAGCTAACATTCTTTCTTTTTTCTTTCGGTCTCAGCCGACACAAAAGAGTTCATCAAGATCAGCCAAGCCGTTGGTGTCGGCTTCCTTGTCATGGGTGCCGTCGGATACTTTGTCAAGCTGAGTACGTCGCTTTCTTTCTCTTTGCGTCGTCTTTTTCTTTCCCTGCTCCTGTGCATTCTCTGACCGTACTCTCATCCTGCTGCAGTCCACATCCCGCTGAACAACATCCTCGTCGGTGGCGCATAGTCGCCAGACTATTACGGAGCGAAAGCTTGCCCTCGCGACCAGCACTGCACCGAAAGGAAGCCAGCAGGCAGGCGGGAACGCAAGACGCCAGGCGGCAAGAAAAGCCGGTCAAAAGACGACTACCACCAAAGAGTGAAGCTGCATACCTGGCGGGAGGTTGGGGCGGGCACGATTTCTTATGGAAAAGGAGGCTTTTCAAGGTCTCTCTCGGCATGAGGACGAACACCTGCAAGAATTGTATTTCTAAACAAGTCTCGTTTGCCAAGGAGAGAAAAGGAGTGTTGTCTGCATAGCACAGTATTGGTTTTTTTCTTCTCTTTATCGAGTCTTTTGATAAAACCGCGTCGTACAGATTCTCTCTCGTCTTCCTGGGATATCTACTCTGGAAATTTCATTCGTATAGGTCTCACCACCCCCGGCTCCAAGCTCTTCTTTAGATTTCAGTCTCTCTACGCTTTAAAATACTCGGGAGCGCGGCACCGGCGCGATCGGGTGCATCCTCTCGTCAAACATTCGGTGCTCGTACCCGTCCGCATTGCCGTCTCTTGTCAGGTCGCACGGATGGACCGTACATGCGCCGGCACCCATGTTCTCGGGCTCAAAGGAGGACGCTAGAGGGTGTGAGCAGGACTGGGTGCAGCAAACGAAGCGAGGGAGACAAGGAAGAACTTACCGACAAGAACTGGCGCAGTCGGGTGCCAGCTGGCGTCACGCACACACACGGCCGCCTGAGGATACCGGCGCTGCCGCGCCGGGTGGCGGCCGAATGTCCAGCCGCCATCGGAGCCGCTATCGCTGGGGGCGTCGTTGTTGTACGCGGCGTTGACGCCGTCGGCCGTGCGGCGTATGGCCTCGCGTACATCAATGACGGCAGCGAGCGTGGCGTCGAGGTTCCAGATGTAGACCTTGCCCGAGTGGCTAGCCGAGTACACGTAGCGGCCGTCGCTGCTGCCGGGCGGCGAGAAGTGGCAGCGGATGAGCGTGCGCTCGACGCGGTGGCCGCGGAAGGTGACGACGGAGTTATCGAGCGGGTGCTTGAAGAAGAGGTCGTCGGTGTAGCGCTGGTAGCGGTAGTCGTAGAGGCTGTAGCGCGTCATCTCCGCCGGGTCTTTGCGCTCAAAGTCGGCCGTGCTCATGGCCATGCGCAGGTCCCAGAGCCGCATCGTCTGGTCCTTGCCGTTGGACAAGATATAGCGACCGTCACCCTTGCTGTCAATGTACGTGATGCCCTCGCAGTGGCCAACAAAGGCGCCTGCCGGCCGGTTGTCGCCCAGGCTGCGGCGGTCCCACACCTTGATGGTGGCATCGTCGGAGCCCGAGTACAGCAGGTGCGGCGATGTTTTGTCGCCAAAGCACACGGCATTGACGTCGTGGTCGTGGCCGTTCAGGTGGTGCAGCACACGGCGGGACTCAATGTCGTACACAATGATGCTGCTGGTGTTGGTGCCGGCGACCAGCTCGCGGCCGTCGCCCGAGAAGCGCACGGAGAAGATGGAAAACGAGTTGTAGTAGAAGTCAGTGGCGGTTTGGGTGCCTGAGATGTCGGCAGACAGATCTAGCAGGTACGGATCGCCCTCATCGTTCGGGTCCGTCGGTGCCAGACATACCTGTGGCATCATGGACGAAAAGGCGAGCCAGCGGTTGTCAGAACTGAGCGACGCGTCCGTCATGGTCCAGCGCCCGGAAGGATGCGTGACGGTTTTGTAGTGGCGCCAGTCGTTGACATTGGACGTGTCGTACATGCGCACGCGGAGGTCCTTGGTGGCGCTGTAGAAAAAGTTGCCGTCGTCGGAGAACTGGCCCAGGTAGACGGGCGCCTTGTATCGCAGAACCATGTCGGCATCGGTAGCTGGCACCATGCTCTGCGCCAACATCTTCTCGCCAAGGGCGCGTTCTGCCAGTGTCTCGCTTAGGCCCAGCTCGCGGTCCAGTAGCCGCAGCGCGAGAGGTCTGCAGCGGGCCTCGATCTTGGTATGCAGCGTGTAGGTGTCGTGGCTGCTGTCGGTGAGCATGTCCGGGTTGGTTCGCTCGGCCCAGCGAGGCCGCTCGGTAACACCAAACACACCCGAATCCATGAGCTTGCGCCCCTTCTCACTCGGCACCTTGGGAAACCGGTTGGGGTCGCGTTGGGTCTGCCGCTGGGGCCGGCTACTCGCAGAGCTGTCACCGCGCAGGTTCTCGTCCCAGCTACCCCAGTTGGACAGGCTCATAAGCACATTGTGCAGCGGCTCTCCCTGCAGCAGCATATTCAGCTCCCGGCGGGTGAGATGACTGTGAGAATCTTGGGTACCGTGCAGTGTTAGACGGGCTGCTGCCATGAATGAAAGTTTCAAAAGAGGTACTCACCGTCACCAAACGCGTCGTCGTCGTCGTCTTCTTCGTCCTCGTAGTCATCGCCATCGTCATAGTCTGCGCCATCATCGTAATCTGCACCATCATCGCCGTACTCATCGACCTCATCGAAGTATTCCTCGTCATCTCCGCCACCCTCTAAGTCGTCGTTCTCTAGCCCGTGATCCTCATTGTCACCTGCATGCCATCGCCCGAGTCAGTACACCAGGGTGCACCCAGCAGCGCCAGACGTATCGCAGACATACCAGAAGGACTAAAAAAAGGACCACTGTCTTCACCACCGCTCCCTGCCTCCTCCCCGTCCGCCGTGGATCCCGTGGTGGGCTGAGTGTGCCCGGCTGTGCTACCTTGCTCGTCTTGGTTGCTGACCATCAAAATCTGTTGTATGGACGTGAGCATTTCACTGGCATTGCCAAAGGGCGTGGGGAGATGTATGGCATTGTCAAAGGACGTGGGGATATTTGAAGCCATGGCCCAGAGTCGAGCGTCCGCAGCCTATCTCGCGGCGGTGGTATGATATTTCCGAGGCAGTGCCGAAAAGCGGAAGGCGCGGAGTGCGCGGACGGCGCTGCGAAGACTGCGATTGCGCGTTCAAGCAAAAACCAGGATGATGGCGGTGACACAACAGCCGGTAATGCGCCACAGCAAGCCGATGGGCGTGGTTGTCTGGTTGCGATGGGGACGAATGGTGCTGGTTGCATGAACTGACTGCGTGGCGCGCGATTGCCTCAGGATTGCCTCAGGCAGTTCTTCAACAAGAGTGCGCGGAGAAACGTTAGCATGCGATAGCACCACCGATTGCGGGGGGTTGCACGCTAAAATCTGGTGCCGCTCAAAATGCCAAGAAGTTGTTCGACGACACCTGAGTCAGATTACAACAACTTGGGTACATCTGGTCTTTCCACGAGCATCTTGAAGACACAAGCGCCTCCGTCTGCTCGCCACATGCTACGGACAGACATTATCAGGCGGAAGGGTGAAACGAACGGGACTGATGCATGAGCCATGGGGTAGCTGATATCGGCTAATGTTGTCCGCTTCTTCTGTCGATACCTAGGTACCTACAGGTAGGTAGGTCACCAATGTGGCCCTGCCAAGAACTGCAGCTGTGGCTGGTCCGGAACGCCACAGCAACTTTTGCGCAGCCTTGCAATCGCGCACCTCCTTGTGGCTTTGCTCTGGCACCCGTTGTCCGCGATAGAACCATCCTGCGAGTTATCCTGCGAGCAGGGTCATGCGCACAAGTTCGTCCGGTCGTGTGTAGGACAGTGGTTTTCTGTGCTACGACTGACCTCCGCGCAGCCGTCGGGTAGCGAGAGAGCCTCGCCGTTCCCTGAGAAGACTCTTCTCGCATATGTATGTCTGGTCGGACACACCACTGTGCTACCTTTGGCGTCATGATTTCCTTCCCCGCCACTTTCTGTCTACGTCTGTCTCCCCTGCGACAACTTGCTCGTTGTGCTGTGCGATGGCCCGGGGTGTCGCCGGTTGGAGGCTGTTGACCATAGACAACGTACACAGGACTGCCTTACGGCGCACTCTGAGCAGTGGACTGATCGTGTCGATGCACCCACAAAACTTTCATGATCTCGAATCCCTGCCAGCATACCCGGTTTGATCTTGGAAACAACACATGTTGCACTCCCGTCACCCGACGGCGTAGCAACGCCTGTTTTCTCTCTTGACCGCTCTTTTGAATTATTCAAGCATAATATGAGTAGACGAATCAAACGGGACAATCTCGACCAGCGGTGTCATTCACCCGCTCGTGTAACAGGCGAGGCTTGCGTGGGTCGCTCGCGTGCGATGGTTTCTAGAAGACCAGTGCGGCTTTATGGATGGCACGCTGATGTGTCCCTCTCGACGAGGCAGCTTCTGACGGCAGGCATTACTTTCTCTTCTGAGCAGCCGGGTGTGTTGGTGGCCTGTCCGGACCGAAGAGGCCGAGTAGGTAGGAGATTCTGGTCAAGGCGAGGAAGCTCTTGTGAGTGTTAGCCTTCGGGTACAGGGAGCAGCTGCCCAGGCCAGGCAACAGGAGAGACAAAGGAAAAATACAGAAAAAACGTAAATAACACTGACCGTGAAACCAATGTTCCCCCACGTCATGGCGTTCCACGCGCCCACAGCAGCAAGCCGCTCGAGACCCAGTGCGACGATCGTAAGGCCAACATGCCCAACGTCGGCAATGAGCAGCGCCACCAGATAGCTGCGCACAACCTTGGGCTCGGTGCTCGTGTACAGCACGGCAACGCCGATCATGAAAAGCAGGCCATAGGCATTGCCCAGTTGTTGGGCCACGAGGCGTGCGTGGCTGGACTGCGCGCCAGCTGGCGCCTCGGCAAGCTGCTCGCGGAGGAACCAGTCGGTCGAGAACAGCGCAGGCAAGCAGCCAGCAAGGCTAGCGGGGTGTCAGCGACAGCAAAGGCAGCGAGAGGGAAAAGGGAGGGAGAGTGAGAGCGAGACTGAGACTCACAGCGAGATGGGCTCCACGATGGTAAAGACCAGCCGCGGAATGGCCGGCAGCCGGGACGCCATGATCGGCTGGAAAGTCGACTGCGGCCTTGCGGAGTCCGTGCCGTTTTTGTCTATATGCCCGCGGTGCGTTTGTTCGTCTGCACCAGCTCTGGGAATGAGGCTTGCAATGTCTCTGCTCTCTCCTGAGCGAAGCTATTTTGGGGCCGTTCGGTGTCGGCCGAGCCTGTCAGGTGCTCTGTTGTAGCGGCTAATCCGGCCAGCCAAAAACGGGTGCCCCATAAACTGTGCCCCTAGCCCCAAGGACATCGGGACGGGCGCTCAATGCAACACAACTCCTGTCAACCAGGGAAGGCACGAAGTGCGAGGACAAGTACGCTAACGTGTATAGGTATGCTTGATACTCCGGAAAGGGAAGTGCAGAGCAGAAGTTATCACGTGGTGCTACTCGAGTCGTTCCATCCCCTAGCGATGGGCCAGACCGACGCCGTGACCCAAATGAAACAAAGGCAGAAGAAAAGGTCGTCCGCTTATTACGGAGTATTGCGGCGTAATACAGCCCTCGGCCGGTGTTCCTTGTAGCTTTACCCCTCAATTGTTATCGTGCGCGGATCACATCCAGCAGGACGGTGACGGTCTAGACCTTTCTGCCATTGCTGCGCTCTATATTAGTGCACGGTGGCTGTTTCCAAGTGGCTTTTTTCCCTTTTTTTCTTTTTTTTTCTATTTCTTTTTTCTTTTTTTCTTTATTTCTGTTAGCCAACCACTCCACGTTCGTATTATTTGCGGCTGCCCACCATGTACGATCGTGGCCTGGCCGTCCGTCTTTGTCTGGCCGTGCGTGCCCTCTCCTAACGTTTCCTGACGTTTCGTCGTGATTGCCTTTTGCTCTCTGCTCTTTCCATGTGTTTATTTTCAACCTCGTTTCCGTCCACTTGTTCTCCCTCTCCCTCTGGCACGGACACGGCAGAACGGGATACGGCCGCCACCAGCACGACCCCGAGCAAGCACCAAGCAGAAACCACCAGTAAAGTGGCCAGGACGTCGATGATGATCTGGTCCCTTTGACCAGAGCATCACCAGCCCAGTCGCTGTCGATCCAGCATCGTCGCTGCTCGTCTCCTTCCGGATCTCGTTCAGCGCCCTACGACGCGGCTTCTAGGCGGCTTGGGACAACCTCCAGGCGCTGTCGGTCTGCCATCCTCCTTCGGTCTCACAGGCTTTTGTTCCATTTGGCACCGTCTCACCACATCTCTGCACGCTTCCGTTTTGGCTGCCTTCCCTGGTCCTCGCAGTCCCCCTGTCACTGGTTTTCCCCACGTCCTCGTGCCGGCTCTCTCATATATACGACTCGTATCCCGTCTTTCTTTTCTTCTTCTTTACTCCTTCCGCCTTCGTTCTCCCCGTCCTCGCCCTTGTCCCGCGGCTGCATCCCAACACAACCCCAAATGCCCTTCCTCTGTCTTCACCCCCCAGCGAGCGCAGCAACATGGCTGGCAACACCATGGCCACCATCGAGCCGAGGCTGATGCACCTCTTGAATGTCAACGATTCACGTGAGCATCTTCCCTCCATACACAGCACTCTCGGCGGCGTTTCGGGAAGCCCAGAGAATGTCGCCCCCCTGCAACTCCCGCCGCTCGAGCCCGCCGCCGGCAAGCAGCAGCCGCCGCCGCCGCAGCCGCATCTTCCACTGCCACCACAGGCAGGACCAAGCCACGACTTTGCACTGTTAGCAGGTGGCGATGACCCGAGCATGGCCGGCGGCGGTGGCAGCAGCTCCGGCGGTTGGCAGAGCCGATCGCTTCGTATGTTTTTCAGCGACGTGTCCATGCCCAGCCATGCGGCCGACTCTTTCAGCATCTCCGCCGGTGACCTGGACGATCCGTCCTCGCCGCCTTCGGCACTCCAGGTTGGAAAGCGCTCGCATGTCCTGCCGCACGCGGACGACTTGATCCAGCTGCCACAGCCGCTGAAGAAGCAGAAATCAAGCCAGCAGGTTGGCACTCTGAACCCCGTCTTCCCGCCCATCATCAACGGGCTGCACGAGCCACCGCCGAACGCGGCCGTCTTTCCGCCGATTGCCTATGAGTTTGACGCCGACGAGTCGCTCGGCCGGGGCCCCCTGGTTCTAGACTACGGGAGCAATGCCGCCGGAGGTGGCGGTGGAGGAAATGGCCTCACTGGCGTCGGCAGTCACTACGCCTTCGACAGTATGCTGTCTGGTTCTGGTGCAGGCTCTGGCTCTGGATCTGGTCCGGTTATGGCGCTCACCGTGGAGTCTGACAGGCCGGGTGATGTGCCAGACTCCTCTTCCTCGTCTATCCTGCCATCCATGGGCCGAAGAACACTTTCCATTGCTTCGTCTGCTTCCAGCTTACCAGCAGGGCCAGGCAGGGAAGCCAAGGCAACGATGTCACTGCCACCGCCGAGACAGGCTACCTCCGACACGACAGAGTCGCGCGAGACATCCGAGGTGCCCGAAGCGTCGGCGAAGCTGAAACGACGAGCCACAAAACCCCGGCGCCGCTGGACGGAGGAGGAAACAAACCAGCTCCTGATCGGCGTGAGCAGGCACGGACTCGGCAAGTGGACGGCCATCCTAGAGGACCCCGAGTTCTCTTTCAGCAACCGCACAGCCGGCGATCTGAAAGACCGCTTCCGCACCTGCTGTCCTGACGAGTTGCGTGGCAAGCTGGCGAGAGGATCGCCGCCTAGTACGTCGGCCACAGCGGTAGCTGCGGAGGCGACGGCGGCAGTGACTGCCGGCCCTTCGACTGCGCCGAGCAGACTAAAGACCAAAACGAGCCTTTCGTTGGAAGACATTTTGATCGAACAGGACGAGGGGGGTGAGCTGCATCCTGGTAGCCAAAGCCAAGGCGCCGCTGGTTCATCGGTATCGCCTGAGCAGTCCAAGATGCGCAAACGGCGTGTTCATCGCCGGAACATGGAAGACATGATCAAGCTGGGGATACAAGGGCCCTTTAAAAAGTCCCATCGCCGGGAGAGGCGGCCATTTACGGAGCAAGATGACAGGGAGATCCTCGAGGGCCTTCGCTTGTACGGCCCTGCCTGGACGAAAATCCACCGCCACCCCAACTTCAACCTGTCGAGTCGTCAGCCAACCGACTTGCGAGACCGTGTACGCAACAAATACCCAGAGGTTTACGCCAACATAGAAAAAGGCGCTTATCAGCCGCAGTCTGATGCCGGGTGATGGAAGGGGAGCACAAGCTCGAGGCGTGGGCAGGAAGAAGGCTGTCTGGACGGCGGCATATGAGGCTCAATGGCCTTGCAGCTTGCAAGACGGCAATGACTTGGGAGACACAAAGAAGGCGTGTTTGGCCTCCAATATTAATGTAATGATTAAGTGTTTGCGTTCTGCGTAGAGATTCAAGCGTGAGAAAGCCGTATGAAAAGGAGGTGGAAAAACACGATGACTAATACGAACACCCAACCCAGCATTTTAAACTTTTTGCCACAAAGGGCGCCTGCTCATCCTCCTCACACATGAACCAAACAAAGCTGCAATACTCAACGTTGTCGCGGCACATTTCCAAGACGGACTGATTTAGTGGTCGCGTAAACGCTCGCCACAGTGCAGCATCACGGCGCCGCCATGTCCGTCACGCTCCACACCAGCCTGGGCGACGTCAAGATCGAGATCTTTTGCGAGAGCGTCCCCAAGACCGCCGAGGTATGGCTGCAGCCGTCGAGAAACATCCTTGAGCAAAGAACATAGCTGATTTTCCTTTCCCTCACTTTTCAGAACTTCCTCGCGCTCTGTGCGTCTGGCTACTACGATGGCTCGCCCTTCCACCGCATCGTCGCTGGCTTCATGGCGCAGACGGGCATGCCGGCACCCAAGCCGTCCAAGAAGCAGCAGCAGCAGCAGGGAAGCACAGCATTGACAAAAGACAAGGGAACCTCCATCTGGGGCGAGCCGTTTGAGGACGAGATCCGCCTGCCAGCGCTGCGGCACCACGCACGCGGCATGGTGTCCATGGCCAACAAGGGCGCGCCGCCGGCCGGCAGCGGCTTGGCGGGCACCAATGGCTCGCAGTTCTTCGTGACGTTTGCGCGGGCGTCGCACCTGGACGGCGTCAACACGGTGTTTGGACGCCTACTGGGCGAGGCGTCGTTTGCCACGCTGGACAAGCTGGAGGCCGTGCCGGTGGACAAGAAGTACCGGCCCAAGGAACCGAAGAAGAAGAGCAAGGCCGACGAGGAGAAGACGCTTCCGGATGGGGAGGAGGAAGGCGGCGGCCACATCAGCAACGGCGATCTCGGTATCCCGCGCATTTTGAGCGTGACGGTCCATGCAAACCCGCTGGCAAAGTGAAAGCAGAAACGGAGCTCTCCTATGCGAAGAGAAGCAAAGGAAAACCGAGAAGGGGGGGAAAGGAGAGAAACGAAAGGAGACGAAAACGAATCGACAAAGAAACGATCCGATCTACCGACGGACTATACGCTACCTGCTCGACACATGCCACAGACGCGCCGCTCGTGCTTGTCGACGGCAAGCTGGGCGGAAATCAAACGTTCGACGGCACGGCCCCTTCTTTGCGTCGTTTGCTTCCCTTTCCGATAGCGATAGCGAAGCCTGCCGTCGGGACTCGTGCTCCGTGCCCTGTGCACAAGGCTGCCAGGATAGGCGTAAGAAACAGGAAGGCCGACCTGCGTCGATGACGCACGGAACACCAGCATGTGCCGCCTCCGTCGAACACGCGGGGCCAGAACAAACAAAAGCCGAGTCAGGACACCGTTGATGCGCTTTAAAAGAGGAACGGGAAAGCACGTCGTGAACGGCACCAGGGAGAGATGCAAGGCCATCAAGTGATCTTCAAGAGAAGCTCTTGCCGTTCTGTTTTGAGTGTACGGAATAGGTATCTTGGACAGTCAAGATACCGTCTAGGAATATGGCAGCGAAACTGACAAAGAGAGAAGAGAAGACGCAAAAAGAAATAAACCAAAGTCATCAAAAAGGCTATCGACACGAAGACTGCAAAGGTCTCGTTTATTCCCCGCGTATCAAACCACAAGTACTTGGGTAATGCACAAAAAGATGAAGATAATCCGCCTGTTTCTATTGCTTCTCTTTTTTCCCCCCCACATTCGTTGCCTTAAATGCCGCTTTAGGAAAGCCGTCGTCGCTTTCTCGTCGGATCCGGGCTGGTTCTTGTCTTCAGATCCGTCCTTGGAATTTCTTCCGTCAGCGCCGGACTTGGCGATTTGCCAAATGGATCGCTGTCGACGCCGTTCTCTTCCTTGCCATCGATGCTAAAGTTAAAGTCGTCACCGTCTAGGTTGAGGCCGTTGCCGTCGCTGCCACCGGCCCCGGCACCGGCCATCGCTCCGTCCACTCCGCTGCCGCCCGCTGCGGCGTCGAGAACGCCAGTCGCAAAGTTGAAGTCGTCGCCAAACGCGGTAGCGTCCAGGTACTGGCCAAGATCAAAGTAGCCTGGACTCTGTCCGCCGAGCCCGCCAGGCCCTGGACTGCCAGCCACGGACAGCACATCGTCTTCGATGCCCGGAATGCGGCCAGACGGGCTCAGAGGCCCGAGCAGCTGCGACAGGTCGCTGATCTTTGCATTCTGCTCCTCCTGCATCCGCTGCAGCGCCTCAATCTCCACCTCGCTGTTGGAAATATCCTGCAGCGACGGCGGCGGCACCGATTGCAAGTTGCTGACAATCGGCGACAGCGACGTCGACGCCCCGCCGCCCGCTGTCGCTGTCGATGCAGACACGTTGGGTGGGGCGCTAGAACTAGGACCCGTTGCACCTGTCGTCGCCGGAATGTTCAGCGGCACCTTGGGCGACAGCGGCACCCCCCCGGGGCCGGTGACAGGCACATTGTGCATTAAGGACGCCGGCGACAACGGCGTGGTCCCGCGGCTTCCCGCCTGCTGGGCTTGGCTTTGCCTGGACATGAGACTGAGGACGCGGTTTCGCTGGTCCGTGCTGAGGTTGGCCGAGGTGTTGGCCGCCGCCTCAAGCAGGTCCATGGCGGGTCCGGACGTCGGCGTGTTGGCATTCGTGTCGTTGATTATCCTCATCATGCCCTCATGTGGATTCATCTGCAGCTCATGCTGAAGATAGCTGCTGTCGCCAGGTGAGTCGAACAGTTCGGTGACGGAGCCCATGACAGGTTGCGTCGCTGCGTGGAGACCTGGCTGGTGATATCCTCCCCCGCCCATGCTCGAAGCGTGGCTCTGCGCAGGCGAGATGCCCGATCCGGTGGCGCGGCCGCTGCTTCCACGAGCGCTCGTCGCATGCGTCGGGGCTGTCGACGAAGCCGGCGACGCAGATCCCTGGCTGGATGCCGGAATGGGCGGCAACAAGCGTTGCTGTCGCTTCAGCGTCGGGGTCAAGGCAGGTCCTGCTGGCATGGAGTGGCGCACTTGATCATAATCATCCGGCAGGTCAACAACACTTCCCTGGGGCATCTGGCCGTTCGGCAGGATGCTAGCAAGAAGGTCTGTCACGCCCTGCACGCCGCCTTGCTCCTCGAGAGACTTGCGGAAGACATTGGCCAAAAAGTTGAGAATGGCATTGATAGAGTTCTCGTGCCGATCATGCATGTTTTGGAAAAGGCGGGCTTGCTGCTGGAGCTGGGCATTGTCGTACTGTAGCCGCTGCATGACCTTTGAGATCTGGGCCTGGCGTGCCTGCAGTGTGTGAAGTTCATCCTTGATAATCTGAAAGTCTTTCCGCTGCAGTGGTGCCAACTCGCCGCTCGTACCACCGCCGAGAGACATGCTACCGCTGCCGCCGCCGGCAACGCTCACCCCTGCAGGCCCGAAACCGCGGCCGGCCTGGCCACCCAGACCCGGGACACCGCCGTGTGCGTGTGCCAGAAGCGACGGCTCATCGGCGCCGGCGTCCTCTTCGCTATCTGCATCGGCATCTTCCTTCTTGCCGCGCTTAGCCTTACTTCCGCTCTTTGGCTTGTTGATGAGCCACAGCAGATTGGGGTGCCCCCGACGGAAGTACGGGTTGTAGTACTCGCTCGGGCTCTTGTTCTTCCGCTCACTAGCCTTCATGGAGTTGTCTGACAGGCCGACGCGCTTGTGGAAGCCGTACATGTTGAGTTGACGTACGAAAGACGCGTAGTTGTTGTGCTTGAAGAGTTCGGGGATGAGCGTCTTGGCAAACTCATCCTCGTCCAGGACGATGAACGAGTCGCCGTTTTCTGACCAGCGAATGAGATCCGTGTTCTTCTGCTCTTCAAGAAAACTGGAAATCGTTAGACACATGTTGTTCCATCTGACAGACGATTGACTCGGCTTACCTGCTCAGCTTCTGCACAAAAGGCGGAATCTGCTTCCGCTTGGCCTGGGCCTCCGTCTTCACCCGCTGGGCGCGTCCTTCCAGGACTTCGATACTCTCGTTCTCGCCGGGGAGCCCACCACCGCCAGCGCCGCCGCCAGAGTTGCCACCGCCATTGCCGGAATTGATGTCTCCAACACTAGGCGGCAAACCGCTGCCCGGGTCCATGAACGGCGGCCACATGTCGATGCTGGGATCATAGGGGCGCGGGATCGACGGGATGAGGGCGCGGTTCGGCGGCCGACGCGCAATGGCCGTTGATGTCGACTGGTTGGCATCACCTTGTTGTGCAATAGGTTGCGGCTGGATATGGAGCTGCTGCGGCGGCGCTGTCTGGAGAGGCAGCAGGTGCTGTTGCGACAGCTGCGGCGCCAGTTGCAGAGGTTGCTGCGCACGACCTTGTGCCTGCCGTAGAAGCGGCAAAAAGGAATTTGCACTCTGCGCGAGGTCGTTGTAGGTTGCACCGTCCGACACGCCGCCAGCCCATTGCAGAACAGGGTCCTGCTGCACTGGGGGGTTGTAGCTGGGTTGCACGGTTGGTGGACCGGGGAGGAGAGGGGCGGCACCCGGCGCCGGGCGCTTGCGAGAGTTCGAGGACATGATGGATGCAGTCGAGACACGATCCAGACAAGACGTCTTGATCGTGGACGGGGTTGGAGAGGTCACAAAGGCAGGGACGCAACGGCGCAACTGCACTCCGCTTTGTTGAAGCTCGACAGGATCCGATCGCCGATCGCTAGATGCGTGGCAGATGGCAGTCGAGAGGCAGATATCTGTGGCTGCTGCTGCCTAGAGATAATGATGACAGGGCCAACGAGGCAATTGAGACCAGCATGAGAGAGGTAAAGATGCTTTTTCCGCGAGCGCAGACGAGAACGCCGCAAAATGACGAAATGGTCCGCAGCCGTTCCTTAGTGTAATGTTGCTGCTGACGTCCCGTAATATCCGATGGAGCCACCGCGATCACGCGGGTTGTTTCGGTCGCGGGCAACGATGGCAACGCAGGAACAATGTCGGAGTTGCAAAGGGGGGCGATCGGCGATGCGCTTCGGCAAGCGAGAGTGTGTTGCGGCTATTGAGGTCGTGCTTTCCTGTCCTTTTTTTCCGTGCCTTGCCGTTTTGGCTGGCTACTGATGAGGTTGTCCAAGTCCGACAAAGTCTGGCGCTGACTCAGCAAACGCCGAAAGGCGGTGTGATGGTGAGGCTGTTTGGCCCGGCCAATCAGAACGTGCGCTTGTAAGCCTTGCACTCCGTATGGCAGAATTGTTGTTTGTCTGCTTGACCGGCGCAGTCCGTACAAGGATGCCATTTATTTTCTTTATTTTTTGTTTTATGTCGAGGCCATTGCCACTTACCTACCTTAGGTATCTACTTAAAGCAGCCTCATTATTTAACACGAGCCGGGCATCTGGCCCCAAGACCTTTCAGCACGTCCTCCTTTTAAGATCCAAACAGGGTATATTCGACGTTCCGCCAGTCCCTCCTCTACGCCGCATATGCTCTCCGTGCCGCGCCACCTGGGCCCCTCACCTGGCTCCCCGTCCGGACAATGCAGCAGCCTGTGCCATCTTAGCATGCCGCGACTGGTCCCAGGAACGCCCGCCGCCGCCCCGGCCGCCGTCACGACCTCGCGCATCGCGTGTGCTTTTCTTCTCTTCCCTAATCGCCTGCGCTCGTTCCCGTGGATCAATGACAATGAGTTCTTCCTCGGCCTTCTTGCGGTAGCTCAGGTCCTTGCCCAGCTTGTCGGCGGCGCAGTTAAGCGTGTGCGACAACCAGTCTTCGCCGTCGCTGTCAGAATCGCGGCCGTCGTCTGCCTTGTCCCAGGGACGACAGCTCTGGCAGTCGGCAATAAAGTGCAGGTCGCACACCCCGCCAGCGCTCCCTATAGCACCCTCGCCAGCGTCCTCGCCAGCATCAGCACCATCGCCACTCTCCCCGTTCTTTTGGTCCTGTTTGCCTTCTGCATCGTCAGCCACAGGGGTCTGTGACTTGGACGCCGGCGTGTGCCCGTTCAATTCGTCTCCAAGCTTGGACGTGAAGGCCCCCAGCATGCGCAGCGTGCTCTGGTCCTGGTGGGACAGACCGTTGTTGCGACTGAATTTCTTGCCTCGCTTCGCATCAGAGGGCACCAGCTTCTCCAGGGCCGACTGCCTTTCTCGTTCCTCGTCCTCACTTCGAGAAGGCTCCATGGCCACCGTTCTCCGCATAGAGGCCTTGAGTGCGGCAATCTCTGCGTTGGTCCGTTCCAATGCCGACATCGGTTTCTGCTGTGGCGGTGCCCTCTTTCTTCGGTCTTCCCCAGAATCAGACGAAGAGCCGTCGTCGCTGCCGCTGTCGTCGCCGTGTCGGGTCGGAGGCTTAGCTGATATTGGCGGTAGTTTACCGGGTGGCGGTGCTCTTGGTGGCAATACCTCCGATTGTTGGCTGGCACGTCCGGATTCTGCATCTTTCTTTGCTGTTGCTGGCCCCTCGCTGGGCCTCTCTTTGACGAACTTTGCCCTTTTGCGTTTGCCATGCGATGGCTCCACAACACCATCCTCCAAGTCGTCCTCCACCTCGTCGCCGAAACTGAGAAGGCTCTTGTTCACGCCCTTCTTGCGCTTAGTCTTTTTCTTGTCGTCTCGTTGCCCTGACGGCGGCTGTTGGGGTAGACTTCGCCGTGCGTCACGGACAGTCTTGCGCATGTCTGTAAAGGGGTTGGTCACGATCTCGATGCTTGTAATCTTCGTTGGGTACAGTGGCCGCTCCGTCCCTTCCTGCACCTCGCTCTGGCCAATCTTGGTCAGGTTGTAAATTGTCGGCCCAGCGACACGGCCAAACAGGGTGTTCTTGTTGTTGAGCTCCTCGGTCTTGTCCAGCGTAAAGAAAAACTGGCTGCCGTTGGTGTCTGGCCGGCCTTCATTTGCCATGGCCAAAAGACCGCGCCTGTTGAACTTGAGCCGCGAGTGGAATTCATCCTTAAAGTTGACACCAGTCGGACCGGCGTTGGCGCCTCTGCGCTCGTCCATCGGCCATGGATCGAGGTCGCCAGCCAGCGCGCCGCCGTCGTAGATGGACTCGCCACCATTTCCGGTGCCCGATGGATCACCACCCTGAATGACAAAGCCGGGGACGAGGCGGTGGAAGATGGTGTTGTCGTAGTAGCCGTCGAGGCAGTGCTGCAAAAAGTTGCGGCTGGTCAGTGGCGTCTGCTTTGCAAACAGCTCCACGGCAATCTCGCCGCCGGTTGTGTGTAGAACGACCGATGCCGTCGGTTGCGGCTCGGTGTCGTAGAATGTAGACATGGCTAGCGACGCGGACGTGAGGCCGGTGTGCTAGGCACAGCTTCTCAAGGGAGAGACGGCAAACGTCGAATTTGCTCCCAACACCAGATTAGAAGATCGGCAAATTCCGCATCACGTGACACGTTTCTTTGAGTGGTGGGGCTGGCTGGAGCTCGAGCTTTGGCCCCAACTTTCATCGCTCTCGTCTGCCGCTCCAAACTGACGACAGAAAAGTCCCGCAACAGCCTTTTCAGCACAGACCGAACGATAGGACCTCTCATCTGGCGAGCACTGAGCACAAATCGGCCAGGATCCGTCTGTCCTCTCGTACATCCCATTTATTTCCCTTTCTGACGCCGCACCTCCGCCACTCGAGACTCAGCCGTCGTTGCCGCCTCGACAAGATGTCGGACCCTCGTATCTCGTCTTCGTTCATTGTCCAGCCTCACATCACCTACAACACTGTCGGCGGTGCCAATGGCCCGCTTGTGATCCTCGACAATGTCTGCCCCCCTCGCCCGAATTCATCGTTGGTGTTTTTCTGTACCTGCGGCCGTGTTCTTTGGACTGACGGCGCTGGGCTCTCTCTAGGTCAAAAACCCCGCGTACAACGAAATTGTGAACCTGACACTGCCGGATGGATCGACAAGAGCTGGCCAGGTGCTCGAGGCACGAGGTGTGTCCTTCCCACCTCCACCATCAAGCAAACCGCTCCGATGCTAACTGTTCTCCTCCCCGTGTCTAGGCAGCCGAGCCGTCGTTCAGGTACGAGGCAGCTCGATGTAGACAGACAAGACAGTCGTGTTCTGGGATCAAGCTGACGTGAGGTTTTTTCCAGGTTTTCGAGGGCACGGCAGGCATCGATGTGAAGAAGGTATGAGCTGCTGAGCGGATTAGTGCTGTACCCTAGAGACAGTATCTGACATTCTTGTCTTCTTCTTTAGACCAAGGTCGAGTTCACAGGCGAGAGTTTCAAGCTCGGCGTCTCCGAAGACATGCTCGGCCGTATCTTTGACGGCTCCGGTCGTGCCATTGACAAGGGTCCCAAAGTCCTGGCTGAGGACTATCTCGACATCAATGGCAGCCCCATCAACCCCTATTCGCGGGTGTACCCTGAGGAGATGATCTCCACGGGTATCTCTGCCATCGACACGATGAACTCGATTGCTCGTGGCCAGAAGATCCCCATTTTCTCGGCGTCCGGTCTGCCACACAACGAGATTGCCGCGCAGATTTGCCGTCAGGCAGGCCTGGTCAAGCGCGAGGGTGTGACGAACAAGGGCGTGCACGACGGCCACGAGGAAAACTTCTCGATTGTGTTTGCGGCCATGGGTGTCAACCTGGAAACGGCGCGTTTCTTCACCCGCGACTTCGAAGAGAACGGCAGTCTGGAGCGTGTGACGCTCTTCCTCAACTTGGCCAACGACCCGACGTACGCATTTTCTTCTTCCCTCTTCTGATCTCTCCTTTAGCATCTTGCTTCTTTTTTCCCCAGTTCTAACCAATCCAGGATCGAGCGTATCATCACGCCGCGTCTGGCTCTGACGACGGCCGAGTATTACGCTTACCAGCTCGAGAAGCACGTCCTCGTCATCTTGACGGATCTGACATCGTACTGTGACGCGCTGCGTGAGGTGTCGGCCGCGCGTGAAGAGGTGCCGGGTCGGCGTGGCTATCCCGGCTACATGTACACGGATTTGTCGACAATCTACGAGCGGGCCGGCCGTGTGGAGGGCCGGAACGGTTCGATCACACAGATTCCGATTCTGACAATGCCCAATGACGACATCACTCACCCGATTCCGGACCTGACGGGTTACATTACGGAGGGCCAGATCTTTGTCGACCGTGCGCTGAACAACCGCGGTATCTACCCGCCGATCAATGTGCTGCCGTCGTTGTCGCGTCTGATGAAGTCGGCCATTGGTGAGGGCATGACGCGGAAGGACCACGGCGACGTTTCGAACCAGCTGTATGCCAAGTACGCCATTGGCCGTGACGCGGCGGCGATGAAGGCAGTGGTGGGCGAGGAGGCGCTGTCGGCCGAGGACAAGCTGTCGCTGGAGTTCCTGGACAAGTTTGAGCGGCAGTTTATCAGCCAGGGCGCATACGAGTCGCGCACGATCTACGAGTCGCTGGACCTGGCGTGGAGTCTGCTGCGGATCTACCGCAAGGACATGCTGAACCGGATCCCGGCCAAGATCATCAACGAGTTCTACCAGAGAACGGCGGACCGCAAGGGCAAGGCAAAGGCGGACAGCAAGCCGGCGGCGACGGAGGAGAACCTCATTGACGCATAAAGCTCATGACTACTGTTTGGCGCACGAACATGCAGCAGGGATCGTCTCTTTGCTGAGTTTTGCTTTTCGCTTTTATCTGCTGGTGGGCTCGTCGATGGTCGTCTGGCATCTTCTCTTGTGACTGGGGCTCATGCTGTTTCTTTTTGTTTCTGCTCCTGCTTAACTCCTGTTTCCGTTTTGTATAAGCTGCGATATATTTCTGCTTTGTTGCAGGTGCAAACGACTAGACTGTTTTCATGTCTTGATATTTCGGAGTACATGTATACATGTACAGGTGCGTCTTGATCACGATCTAAACAGGTCCGTCCAGAATTCAGAGGGCAAAAGATATCACGACGGGTCCACCCGGGCCATGTGGTCTGGGCCGCGTAAGCGTCCAAAAGCGCACTGGTAGTAACGACGCTGTTGCGCCTGGCCTCTGGTGTAATTTCTGGTTCTTCGATTCTCTGTCTCTGTCCCTGTGTTTGTTGTTCTTCCAGGATAACATTTACTTTCTCCTCTACATGTACTGGGCGGAAACTTCGACGATGGCAGTGCGTTGTTGGTTTCAGCGGCAGGAAATACCCTACTTCTGCACGCTGACGCAAGAGAAGTTTGCTTTGGGGAAAACAGCTGCAGCTTTCCTGTATTACTGCTTCGGTTGACACGTGAGACCCAATCATGAAGCTCCGTGGATTTTAGCCCATCGGCAGAGCAACGACCAGGATGCCGCCCTGGTATTACTCCAGGTTTTGATCTGAGCCAAGGGACGCCGGGCAACGACAAAGCCCGGGAAAAGCCATGGAATGGAAACGTGAGCAACGGAGGCGTGGAAGACGAAAGGATAAATGGGTGCTCCCATTTTTGCCCTTTTTCCTGTCGTTACGAGACGGAGGAAACCAGTTGACGCTAGTCCCCAATTAGCCTAGCACATCAACCTCGATAAGGTGTTGCCCGATTTCCTCTGGTTGCTGGAGGGAAGCAACGACGACTGTCGCAAATGAGCACGGAGCTTAGCTCGAGATATCCCATTCTGTTTCAGCACCAGGGAGCACTGAGTGCTGAAAACAGAGTATCTACCTACCTCTCGTAGAGCACGCCGCGGCGTTCAAACGATACAAATCCATACTCCTTACGGAGTTCGCGGAGTGCGGAGCACACGTAATCGCAGCAGCATTGGCATCGCAGTCGTTGCCACCCCGACCAGATCAGATAGCGCATGAGTTTTCTAGAGCCCAACTATCGTGAGCTCTTTTAGCTGCCCCCGTATTAGTGCGACCAGACGCTCAAACAATTCAATTGCCCCCAATTTGGCCGCCTGATCGTGTGTCTCGCACCTTCCGTCCGACTGGCTTTCCCCTCGCTCCTTCCCTTTCCTGTTCCTGCCGCCCCTGACCAAAATCCCCCCAACCAAAGCTCTTCCTTTTCTTCTTATCTCTTCCTCCCCCCAAAGCCTCGTTCTCGCCGTGCTCGCCAGAAACCTCAAATTGCTCTCGCTACACACGCCGTCACACTGCTGCACAGCACAACAGTATTTTCCCTCTTCGCCGTCTCGACGCCGGTCATCATCTTTTCTTTCGTTGTCCTCCCTAGCCTCTGACTGCGAGACCTGCTCAGCAAACATGCGCAACTCTGTCGTCTTCGTCGCGCTCTCTGCGCTTGGTCTGGTTCTTGCCGACAGTGCTAACTTCACGATCGACACGGACAGCATCCCACTGACGATTCGGTGTATGTGATCTCTGACCGTTTAGTCTCTCTGTTGGTTTGAAGCTAATAAAGGATGCCCTGCGCGCAACAGCAAACTGGTGCTCTGCTCAGTCCAATACATGCGGCACGCTTTGCGACGGCAGCCCCAAATCCAACGATTGTGATCCGGTACGCTTCGAGTCGGTGCTGTTCTAGCTCTGGCTTTTCCGGGAGCTCCGACGACAATGCGTTGCTAACAGACACCTCACAGTCCACATTGAACTTCACGTGCCTGTGCAAGAACAACAGCGCCCCCGGCCTCCAGTACTACCTCCAAACGATGCCAACTGTACGTACACAAGCGGCCACCCTGCTGCTTTCCCTGCTTTCCCCCCCTCCACTGGCGCTGCTGACGTTTACCCACTCTCCTCCTCAGTTTGTCTGCCTGGAGGCTTTCAAGGAGTGCATCGATAAGAATGCGGGCAACGCCCAGGTCCAGAGCAAATGCACGACCGGCATCAAGGACAACTGCGGCACCCTGAACCCAGACAACTACACGTCCCCGGCTTCCACCACTTCGAGCTCGTCTACGACATCTGCTACTGCCAAGTCTGAGACGTCCGCGGCTTCCAGCTCGGCCGCCGGCGCCGCCACCTCGTCTACCTCCAAGGGCGGTGCCATGCCGACGGCGTATGCTCAGTACGGCAACAGTGTTGCTGCGGTCGCCGTGGGTCTGTTTGCCTATCTTCTGTAAAGCCGGGGTAAGGATACCTCCCTGTCTCCCTGGCAAGGTCGACGGCTAGATCCGAGCTTGAAAAAATTGAAAAATGTGGTCCGAACCATGCAAGCCACGCCGGAAAAACCGGGGCTGTCGCCAGGGATGGCTGACCTCGGCCGTTGCTTTCTCGATCCTCATCTCTCGAACACTCGATACTTTGCATTTTTCCTTTCCAAATCCCATCGACTTGATGTCCCTTAACAGCCTATTTTCACCTACTTCTTTCTAACGTGCGCTTCTGATTTCGCATTCACCTCGCTGATCGAGGCAAACGCGGTGCCGAATCGACACGATTCGCTGTGTTCAGAACGCGGCATTAATTACAGTGTATTTTTTCGACGACGAGGAGACGAAGAGACGAGGAGACGAGGAGACGAGGAGGGGATGCGAGGATGTAGGACGGCGCGGACAAAGTCACGGCGGGAGTCTTGGATGAATGGCGGCGATGAGGACGGCGAGCAAGGGTGGCCGTTTTCCGGTTGTGAGGAGCTGCCCGTCGAAGGAGGGAGTGGCTTGTTCGACTCGCCGTTCTTCTCCCGGCACGCGCGTTGTCGTTTCTGATTTGATTTCTGCAGCGTTTTCCGACTTCTAATCGACGAATGAGCGAGCGTTACTATACGGTTAGCAACCAAAATCAAGGAAAGGAAAAGCAAAAATAATAAGCACATTACCAGCGTCCACATCGCTCCGCAAGTTTGTGCACTTTTGTCGGAGTTCAGGCTTTCGTCTCCAACCAAACGAGCCGCATCCTGCTCCGGATTGGCTGTCATTGGGTGGGCTGATGTGATAGAGGCCTGCAGAGTGCAGACGGCTGTGACTGGAAGCAACGGCGTAAGCATAAGTTTGGGCTGACAAAAAGAACAGGCAGAAGGACAGACGAAAGAGCAAGGCTCGCCTTGATGCCTGACACATTTGCCATTCCGTTATCTCCCAGCTTCATTTCCCCTCGTCGTCTCCTATCTCATCATCATCATCATCACTTTGATGTTTAACGCCCAAGTCGGTGCTCCTCACTGGCCACCATCTGCCCCTTCTTTGGACTCCCTGTCGCCGTGTCTCGCTTCCTCACTTTGCGATGTTGTCTAACGCAGGAATCTCATGACATGTCATCGACTCTCGCTAGCGTCCGCTATTCCTGGCTTTCCATCGTTGTCGTTTACTTATAAACACCCCGCCTCTAGGACCTCTGCGTCTATATCGTTATCTGCTTTTCTCAGAAGGCGCTGACATGGCTGGGGATGTTGCCCATTCACGGCGGCACCGCGAGCGTCAAAGCCACGGCCAGAGGGACTCGCACGGCCGCAATCCAGAGTCCGAAAAGCAAACTGAGGCGGACAAGACATCGTCGCGGAGACGAAAAAGGCACACGATGAACACAGGCAAACGAGAGCGTATTGACGGCGCACCGTCGGGCGGTGGCATTATGAGTCTGTTGATGTCGAAGACGCGCTTTGCAAAAGTCCTACGCTTGCGATCGACGCATCCCCAATCGCCGTCTGAACCGTCTTCACACGGCGGGGGCATGGATGCAAGGCGAAATGGGAGCCGGGACAGAGGTCGAGAACGTGACCACCCTCATCGCCATCCGCAGCGGCCTCGGCAACGAAGCCCAGATGTGTCGCGCCGCCCGCACGATGGACACCGGAGAAGCCATCGTCATCCAGCGCACGAAGCTGCTGCTGGGACCACGCACCGTCGTACAACAACGGACCACACGCCCCACCACGGCCGAGAGTCGAGTGCTTTCACTCGTCGAAAACGAACAGAGCGGCCTGACTCGCCCCCAGAACAAGGGACAGCCGAAGAGGACGGAGGCGACATCATTGGCATCACTCTTCACGACCTCGACGAGCCTGGCGAGCAGACATCGCACCTGACTCTGCGAGTCCGGCCAAACGTGCGCATCGGGCGTCTGGACGACTATGTGAACAGGATGCGGAAAGCGGCCTCTGGTGCGAACAGCAGCAGCCGCAGTGGAGACATCCAGTACTTTGTTTCTAGCGGGGGGGAGAAGGGGGCCGTCAGGACCGTCCGCGAGATCTCACCGACGGAGTCGCTTCGTCGCCATGGCGTCGAACAGAATGCGCGCATCTATTACCGGCTCGACACGGCCAAGCTCGACGAAATCCGGAAGACAGCAGCCGGCGCCGTGCCTCGCCTCACGCTGAGAAGGGCCAGTGCCGATCGGGCAGCAGCAGATGACGAGCCAGTCCTGGACTGGTCTACGGCGCACTCGATCTGCTGCGACATCACCGACCCTGCCAAGAAAGTCACGGTCCGATGCGTACAGAAACGCATAGCCAAAGCCGCGGGCATTGACGACCCGCAGCGGATTGTGTTGGTTGCCCAAAATGGGTTCCTCCGGCAGACACCACTGGTCGGACAGGACTGGTTGCTGCACCCCTTGCTGCAGAACAGCCTGTGCACGCTTCTCGAGGGTGTCGTTGTGCCGCGTGGCCAGTACCTGACGGTCAAGGGCGGCTGCGGCAATCACCGCGACGGGGACAGCGACTCGATAAGCCGCCGGCGAACCTACATCCTCCCGCGTGTGCAGGCTGATGCACCGGCTATTCCCACAGTCGCTTTTGTCCGGGCATGGGTACGGGACAATGTGCTCGAGGCCATGAGGCAAGACGTCGAAGACTACCGCCGACAAGTCGTAGCGGACGTGACAGGGCAGCAGCAGCAAGAGCGCGTCGACCGGTCCGTGGGCATGACGCTGCATGAGGCGGAGGGAAGACGTCTGACGGAAGATGATGCGCGCGAGCTGCCATGGAACAGCACCATCGAGTTCCGCCTGCCAGACGAGACCATTGAAGTGGTCGCCGACGCCGAGACGTGGCTGCTCCGGCGCACAGTGGAGTGCATCTCTTGCCTGGAGGAAAAGGCGGCCACCGCGTTCCCGCACCGGGTCACGACCGGCTGCTGCCGTCCACCATCATCGTCCTCTGGCAGCACGGCGGCGGACATTCCGTCTCGCGGGCCGAGGAACAACCACCTGCCGCACGCGTGCAAGGCATGCCTGGCGGAGTGGATCCATTCCTTGTTCGAGTCGAAGCTGCCCGAGAACTTCCGGTGCGCCGAGTGCCAGGCGGTCCTGAGCTACGAGGACGTGCGGCTGTACGCCAAGCCGGCCGACTTTGCGCGCTACGACACGCTGGTGACGCGCACGGCTGTGTCCAAGAACTACGACGGCTTCCGCTGGTGTCTGTCGCCCGGCTGTGGCTCGGGCCAGATTGCTGCCGACGCGGAAGGCCAAGACCAAGACTGCCGCAAGCTGAAGTGCCACGCCTGCAAGGCCGTGCAGTGTGTCCTGCACAATGTGCCCTGGCACAAGGGCGAGACGTGCGAGCAGTACGACGTGCGCACGAAGCGCCGGCAGAAGCTGGACACCGAGTCCAAGACCTTTATCGAGGGGACCTCGAAGAGGTGTCCAATGTGTGACAATCCAGTGCACAAATACAAGGGTTGCAACCATATCACATGTGAGCCATTCTTTCTCCTTCTCCTTCCTCCTTCCTGTCCTCCTGCCCTCCTGTCCTCCTGCCCTCCTGCCTCCTGTCCTCCTGCCTTCTGCCTCCTGCCTTCTGCCTCCTGCCTTCTGCCTCCTGCCTTCTGCCTCCTGCCTTCTGCCTCCTGCCTCCTGCCGTCCTGTCCTCCTCTCGCTAACCATCTAGGCGTCTGTGGCCATGAGTGGTGCTACATCTGCCTGGCCCCCTTTGTCTTCTCGCCCCACGGCATGCTGCACTGCACGCATCGCCCCGACTGCACGGAAGAGGATCTGCTCCCGGCCTTTGTCCCGCGCGGTCTGAACATCCCCCGCCGGCCCCGCATATTTCCTGCGCCGCGCATGGACCGCAATGGGAACGTGATCCTGCCGCCGCCGCCTCGGCGGGTGCTGCCTCCACCGTTGGTCGGATTTCCGCTACCGCCACTGCCCCCCCTCTATAATGGCGGTCTGCGGAACGCGCAGATCCGTCGTCCTCTGGTGGACGAGCTGTTCATCCAGCAGTGGATGTTCCACCGCGGAGATCCTGGCCTTGTCAATGCCCCAAGGCAGAATGCTGCATGAAGGAGCAGTTGCGTGTTCTTTGTGGAGGCGCGGGTATCTTGAAACGGCGTGGCATGTGTTTGAGTTGGTTTCCATTGGGCTTCTCAGGACACGATGTTGGCACGGAAATTTGGTCGAAGAAGAGAAGATTAAAGTCCTAGCAGAATAGCAAAGGATCGCTAGATGGAGAAAGTAGTGGTTTCCGAGAACATTGACAGTGCCGCATGCAGCATACATTGTCCTCCCTTGTATTATAAAACCCAGTCCGTGCGGCGCCTGAATAACAAATCTTTTTCTTCCGTTTCCCGTTTCGTTGTACAATATATTATGGGTGCTGAGCACCTTTGGACATGTTGGTCCGCATGTACAGAGCAGAAAGGACTGACACAAGGAACAACAACAAACAGAGCCGTAGACGGAAAGAAACCATGCGAAAAACTCGAAAAAGCACGCGTTGAAAGAACCGAAAAGGAAAGAAAACATTCCTCAGAGCAGCCGGCTAGGCTACACTTTGTCGGACTTGACGCCTTTGTTGCCAAAGCCGCTCAGATCCCAGCCTTGATATCGCACCGTCGATGCCGCAGTCGCCACCGCAGCACTGCCGCCGTCCTTCACTACCGCCACCGGGAGCGGAGACGACGACGTGGAGTGCAGCAAAGGCTCGTGGTTGGCTTCAGGCTCAAGCGCGGGCCCAAGCTCAGACTCCGACTCAGAGTCGGACCCAGACTCGAGCTCAGGCTCCGGCTCAGCTGCCTGGTACGGTTGCTTTGGTTCGGTCAGCAACCCTGCAGGCGCTGCAGCTGGAATAGAAGACAAAGAAACTGCAGGGACTGCCGCAGACGGCGGCGCGTGGTCCTCGACGGCTGCTGCCGACGCCGACGCAGGCGTGGATGTGGCCGCATCCTTCATCATGCCCTTCTCCTTAAGATACTGTAGGGTCTTGATGATGGTTAGGTCCTCCTGGTCCTTGTCATTGAGAATCAGCCGCTGCTGCAGAGTCAGGCGCCCACCGTTGCGCTCGCGCTCTCGTAGCGCGGCCTCGCGCACCGCCGGGTCGTGCACGAAGCGGCACTTGCCCTTCTTGCCACACGTGCCGCCGGTTGAGTAGTACTTGCAGTGCCTGCTCGGGTCCGCCTTTCTCGCAGGCGGCGGGATGGCGACAGCGTTGTTCTTCTTCTTCTTGGCTGCTGCTGCCGCCGTATCCGACCGCGTGGGCAACACCTCGGGTGCCTCATCGCCATCGTCTCCTTCCTCCCCACCGTCCGACTTGAAGTCGTTGTCGTCGTCGTTGGCAGAGGACGACGCGTCCGACGGCGACGATGCCCCGCCGCCGGTGCCGCCATTGGCGACGTCACGCATTTCGTCGCCTTCGTCCTGCTGCTCACGCTTTCGCTTGATGCTCGACTCGACCTTTTCCAGCTGCTTCCTGAGCTTCTCTGCCTTTTGCTGCTGGCGCTCCAGCGCGGTCAGCCCACTAGCACTACCCTTAGTAGTGCCGCCGTCTCTGCTTGTACCGGCTCCGGCAGTGAAGACATCCCCCTTTCCGCCTTTGTCAGCTCCGCCGGCTTCAGCGAGCCTTGCCTTAATCCGCGCTTGTGTCGGGAAGTTCTGCCGTCGCTGGGCAATCCATGCTTCAATATCGACCGGACTGTGCTGTTAATACCCGCAGAGAAAGAAAATAAAGCCAAAAAAATGGAAAAATGGTACAGAACACAGACGGAAGTCGTCGACTGCCTTTTCAAGCAAGGCAGTGTTGACCTTGTAAAAAACAAAATTGGGGGTTTGCATACTTGGGAGCGTCAGGGCCGATCAGTTCAACCAACTTGGCCTCTTCGTCTAGATCATCTTCGTCAGACTCCTCGCCTGGCGTCAGGCCGAGCGTATTTGTCTTGCGCTTCTTTTTCTTGCCGGCAAAAGCCGCATCAGGCCTCGCATGGGAGGCATGGGGCGTTTGGTGGTGAGGACCGCCTGCGCCGCGAGGGCCAACACTATTGGGCTTCTTGTATGGGCGCGTCCTGTCTCCGCCAACGTGCGGGCGGCCACCGCGATACGAACTGTTCTGGAATCCACCCCGCCCGCGGTACCGGGTATTTTCGCTGCGATAGTAAGGATCATAGTGCTGCGGCACGCTGCCAGCTGGCGCAGGCGCTGTTGGCGGGTACGCAGGGTATGATGCGGCCGCATAACCTTCGTGACCAGGAGGCAGCGGCAGGCCGCCGTAAGACGGCGGAGGCGCCTGCTGTTGCTGCTGCGGATGTGGATATCCATTGCTCACTGGAGCGGCTGGAACTGAACTTGCACCGCCTGGATTGCCACCCTCAAAGCCGATGCGAATCGGCGGGCCCATCATCTGGGGTTTCGACCCGCCACCACCGGCACCACCATCACTGCCGCCGCCGCCACCACGGCCGTGGCGGTAACTGTTGCTGCCTCCCCTGCCACGGCTGCCATAGCCATATCCCCCTCCACTCTGCGGGCTGTACTGCTGAGAGGCGCCAGGGCCGCTCGGCTGCGAGGACGGGTGGGCATACTGGTGGCCATAGGATGATGGCTGCGAGGCAACAGCACCAGCAGAAGGATACGGTGCCTGCTGGCCATAGGAGGGATACGCATGCAGCTGATGTTGGGGAGGGGCCTGGCTTGGCGGGGGAGGTTGCTGGTACATTTGCGGCGCATAGCTCGGGTGATAGGGCTGTGCTGGAAGGGGGTTGTGTGACGCTTGTTGGTGGTGGGCTTGGGCGGCAGGATCGTGCGACCATTGTTGCTTGGATAGGTGCTGATGTTGCGGCGGTGGCGGGCTGTAGGCAGCCGGCGCCGCAACGCCACCATAATGGCTCTGCTGACTACCGTATGGTTGCGAATCGTGCGCGCTATACGCATGATAAGACGGCTGCGCCTGGTGATCGCTGGCTCCCCGGCCGCCTCCGTAGTAGCCTCCACCACGGCTGCCCCGTGAATGACCGCCCGTGGACGCGTGCTGCTGGTACTGAGACTGGTACTGGTGGCCATAGCCGCCGGACGGCTGTGACGGCGGCGGCGGCGGCGGGCCGTATCCGTAAGACGACATTGTGGGAAACGCTAGAGGCGGAACAAAAGAAACGGAGAGGAAAGGAGTCGAGCAATGTCCAACACTAGATTGAGACGGAGGACGAACACACAACAGCGGCAGCTAGCCACCCGGCGATGAAGACTTTTCTTCGTCTAGCCGTATTCTCTCCCCTCGGGATGGTTTTCTGGCAGCCGCGAAGCAGACTCAGCTTCTCTTTCAGCAGCTAGAGGCCCGGTTTGCAGCTCTGCGGGTCAGGATTGAGATGAGAAAGACAGGTGGGATGGGGTAGGGTGAAGGTGCAGAAGCGCGCCGAACCGAAAGACGGATTCAGAAGACAACAGTCCGGAAGAGAGCAGACAATAGCACAAGCTGCGTCTGTGTAACAATGAGGCGAGATAGAACGAGATGGAACGACGAAAACACAATCGAAACGCGTAAACTAATGAAAGGGGAGAGAGAAGAAAAGTGCGAAACAGACAATGTGCAATGAGTGGTACGAAGCACAAGAGGTGGACTCGATGCAGGATGCACCTGAGAGAAAAGAAATAAAGAAGAAGGTTCTGCAAGAGTGAACGAAGCGCGTTGTGAAAGAACGGGATTTGTATCGTCAGTCGGTGTCAGTGTGGACAATGTCATTTTTTCGGCTTTTCGAAACTCCGGTGCCACAAGGCGCGAAATTGGTTTTGGTGCGTTGGAAAGCGGTCAGGGCGACGCGTCGAGGTCGGTCAAGAGTGATTATGTAATTTCACGGCAGAATCACTGCATCTTTTTTTGCTCGTCCCCCGCCGACAAGAAAATGCTGGTTAGACGACGTTGTCCGTTCTCTTCTCTTCGGCGCGCTCGCAGCTCAAAATGTTCATTCTTGTGAGTATTCACTGCATAACCCGCCATTGCCTCGTTTTTCAGCTTGGAAAAAAATAAGTCATGCCCCGCTGACGTTCATGCAGACCAAGATCGCCGACCTGGTGCGGATCGAACCCAACGACTTCTCCAAGAGAAGTATTCACGCCATCGAAGATAACATCAACGCCAAATATGCAAACAAGGTTGGTTGGAACTCCTGTCTCTGCCAGCGTCTGCCCTGAAAGACTGCTCACACGCTTAGGTGATCCAAAGAATTGGGCTGTGCATCTGCCTCTACGACCTGCTGTGGACTTCGGAAGGCCTCATCGGCCATGGCGACGGGTTTGTAAACGTGAACGGTACGTGTGCAGCGTGCAATGTGCAATATGATGATTCAGTGCCTTCTAGTTTTCGGTCCTGTCTGCTTACGCGAATGCCGCCCAGTTGAGTTCCGCCTCATCGTGTTCCACCCGTTCAAAGGCGAGGTTATGTTCGCACGCATTAGCAGCTGCAGTCCCAACGGCATACACTGTAAGGTTTGACTTTTGGCTTTTCTCCCTGCCCGTCTTGGTGACTTGCCCCTAACAGAACGCTGCAGTGCGGACAGACTTCTTTGACGACATCCTTGTCCCGTTCGACGAGCTCCCCGACGAAGCAGAGTAGTACGTTTCCTTTTTCCTTTTTCCTTTTGCCCTTTTTTCCTTTTGTCCTTGGCGGCGGCCACAGAAGCTGTAAGCCAGACTGGTCGGCTAACCCACCCCCGCGACAGCGACATGAACCAGCAGCTGTGGGTATGGAATGTCGAGGGCACGCGGATGTACTACGACAACCACGAGATGGTGCGGTTCCGCGTCATTGACGAAGAGTGGCACGACCAGACCCCCACCAAACCCATTGAGCGCGGCGAGGAGCCCGACGAGCGCCGCAACCCGCCATACCGCATCAAAGGCAGCATGAAAGACCCCGGTCTTGGCGTGTGCATTTGGTGGGATGAGTGATGCATGGAGCGCAAAAGAAGGAAGGGCTCTGTATTAAACTCGGGCCCGTACACACAGCTTTGCCCCAACCCACATCCGTACAACCCATGTCGCCGCAGACCACGGCCGCACCCATCATGCTGTGCTGGCACGGTCGAGAAGCCGTTGCTCCACGGTATCGAGCACCGAGAAGTGTTCGACGACGGCCAGGTTCTCCACCTCGGCCAAGAACTGTTTGTCGGGGTCCTGGCCGGGGCCGAACATCTGGTTTGTCGGCGGGCCCGATTGGCCCATCTGCTGAGCCATCTGGCTGGCGGCTGCAAACGCGTGGTGGTTAGTGAGGAAGGGGCAAAGGGGTGGGAGGGAAACATATAGCGGGTGGCTACGTACCATTCTCGTTTCCTAGTAGGAAGTTGAAGACGGACTGGAGACCGAAGATGCACAAGAAGTACCAGCTGATGCTGGACATCCAGCGGGGATCCATGTCGCGCGTAGCGACGCCGGCCTGTAGCATGCTCTTGAACTTGATGGTCAAGGGGAAGGGCAGTTTCACTTGTACAGTCAGTCAGTCGAACAGGTCGAAGGAAAGCGCGTCATGTGGCACAATGGAACGCACTGATGACGTATCCGCTAAAGAACGCATTGATCCAGCTCATGATGAGCGTGTTGGGGATAATCATGGCCATGTTGCCCTTCATCATGCCCATCATGCCGTCCATGGCGTTGGGGTCGGTCATCGGGTTCGGCGGCGCCTGGCCGCGGTTTTCGGGCGCCTTGAGGTAGGTGCCGGCCTCGTAGGCGGCCACGAGGGCGTCACGCCGCACCGCAAATGAGCGGCCCGACAGCACGTGGTGGTTGGCGCGCACGTTGATGCCGTGCAGCAGGGAGCGCTGTTCGCGGATGGCGCGCTGCTCGAGCTTCTTGGGTACCGTGGTCAAGAGCACATTGACGTAGTGCCGGAGCACGCCTGTGAGAATCATGACAATGGTAATGGGGAAGAGGATCCAGTAGCTGTGGGCGGGAGCAAGGTTAGCAAACAGGAGCAGAGCCAGCTGCAGGTAAGGGGGGAGCTGGAGAACGAACAGGAGCTGCGGATCCCGAGGGATCGACTGGACGGGGACCTGCACCATCGCAGCGCGAATTGGCAGCGAAAGAAGAGGGAGAAGTGAAAAAGAAGACTCTCGTCTAGTATGTCGTCTTGTCTGCTTCCTCCTTTTCGACGTGCCGAGGAGATGCGTTGGGTGACGTCGGACGGATGGCTTGGCTTTTTGCTGTGAGAGAAAAGGAGGTGCAGCTTAATCGTGTGGCTTACGGGTCTTGTGGCTGGTGCTGTCTGGTTGCTCGGACCCACAGCTCAAGTAGCCACATATCTCGACTCCCATCCAAGCTCTGGCTTAAACGGTGTCACTGTCGACAACCAACTGCCCACCATGTCGGAAGGAAAGGTTACCGTCTACAATCTGGCGGGTACGTATATCTATACTCTCACTTCCTGAAATCTTTTTTGCTGACCCCCCAGATCTCAAAAACACGTCCGACGATGCCATCGCCAACTACCTCAACTCGCTGGGCTTCGTGCAGTCGCACCGCTTGACCGATGTGCGTTTGGCTCTCGGCTACGCCTCACTGGCCGTTGCGTCTGCCTGCTTTGCCTGGGACTGGAAGCTCGGCTTCGACAACACAAAGTACTACTCGGCCGCCGCCGTTGCCATCTACACGCTGCTCAACGCCGCGCTGACCCTGTGGGCGCGCTCCGTCGAGCGCGACACCGTCTACGTCGGCACGGCGCCGACGGGCGAGACTGTCCGTCCTTTTTCCTCTTCTTTTTCTGCCGCTTGTCCTACCCCGCTGACTCGCCAGATTTCAATCGCCACGTCGGTCGAAAAGTACACGCCCAGCTACAATGTCGAAGTCACCATCACCGCCAAGCAGTCCGCCCGCACGCTCAAGATTTCCCGGCCGTTTTCCGAGTGGTTTGACGGCGCCGGCAACTTTGTCGCCGCTCCCTTTCAGACCATCCTGGCGTCGGCCGTGCCGGCCGTTGGAAAGGCAGATCCAAAGAGAGTCGCGGCTACGACCACCACCAGCGACGGGCCCGCAAAATCAGCGCCCTTCTCACCACCATCCGCCTATAGCCCGGCCGTCCTGGACGCTCTAGCAGCGGCATCGGCAGCAGACGCCGCGGCTGCTGAGAGCGACTCCGGCTCAGCTGCGCTCGCAACAGGGGCGTCGGGAAAGAAGAAGGGCGGTAAGCGGAGGAAGGCATAGAAGGGGAGGACGAATGCTTGTTGGATTAGTATGGGAAGGAAAAGTGGAAAAGTGGGAGTACGGAGTACTCCGTACATTTGTTTTTGAAAAAAACCTTATACGACGCTGCATCACGAGACTGTTTTTCACACGCAAATTCGGGCAAAGCCCGGCCTCTATTTGGTCCGCGCTAATCAGTGAATGCAATGCTAGAAGACCACCTCCAGAGCCAGTGCTTGACTCTACCCAACGCCTTGGGAAATGCAAAATGTCACACGGCAATCTTGGTCCAGTTCTCCCGTGCCAGCTGCGCGACCTCGCGGATCTCCCGCACTCGGTCGCCGCACGCCGCGGCCAGAGCTCGGGCCAGGCGCGGCTCGTACGGCAGGAGCAGGCCGGGATCGTAGTGTGCCGGCAACTTGGACACCAGCAGCAGGGCGGCCTTACGGGCCGACGGTGGAGGGTGCGGTTGCGTTTGGGGGCGTGGCGTCTGTGCAAAGACCCGGATGCACGCATCCACCACTGTCTTGAGGTGGCCACGCACGGCGTCGGCGCGGTTCGCCTCCAGGATGGCCGACAGCACGCGCAGAGCCACGGCCACGTCGGCCCACTGCGGCGCCAGCGTCGTGGCGGCGGCTACGAGCACGCGCACCAGCGATGGGCTGCTATGGTCATGGTCTTTGCTGTCCTTGGCAGCGGCTACAGTCCCGACGTCGTCCTCGTAGATGGCAAACGGCATGCCGCGGACCAGCGCCAAGATGGCAATGGTGTGCACATTGCTCGTGTCCTGGCGCCGTGCAATGGCTTCTGGGGACGCTTCGTCGTCGTCGTCGTCATCGTTCTTTGCCGCAGCACGACGGCCAGACGTCTTTCTCTGTGGAAATGCAAGCGGTAGTAGGGCCTTGACCGTTTGGCCGTAGACCCATTGCTTATAGATCGGCTTGACCACGGCGTGGTCGTCGGACGATAGAGTGCGGCTCGTGACGAGCAGGCCACCAAGAATGCGTGCCATTTGCTGGGCAGTCTTGACGGTCCCCCTGCTTCCGCTGCCGCTGCCACTGGCGGCTTGCAGGTGTCGCGATGGGGCGAAGACGAGCAGACCGGCCAACGCTTTGGCGTCCTTGTCGAGCCGTGCAAATGCACCAGCGGCGATGGCGACTAGGCGGGCGAAGCGGTTAGGCGTAAGCGGGAGGGTGGCACCAGCGCCAGCACCGGTGTCAGCGCCAGCAGCCTGGCTGCTGTCTCCCGGCCCCAGTCTTGCCCGGATGGCTTCGACAGTCTCTTTCCAGACCGCAAGGTTCTTCTGAAATTGTGCCTTCTTGTTAGGGCCGACACTGGCGGCTGCCGCCGAGTACTTGTTGGCGACGACCGTGGCCAAGGCATTGCGCACGAGACGTGTGCGAGGTGGCAAGCGGTCGATTGTCTCAAAGTCGTCGAGAACGTTGAGGGGTGAGATGTCTAGGTCGGCCTAGGATGGCGTCAGCAGGCAGCACAGCGTCTGGCTGGTCAACGCAACAAAAACTACTTACCAAGGATGCTACCACGGATGGCCAGAGGCCCCTGAGAATGCCCAAGGTGAGCACATCGACCCGGCCGCCCTGGAGGCTACTGTGATAGAAGGCGACCGGGCCGGCGTAGTCATCGTGGAAGAGATTGAAGGCGACCGCTGACAGCCTGGAGGCTGTTTGCTGCGTCTCGTCGAGGTCGCGAACGACCGACGTGGCGAGGCTTGCTAGTTGATGTAGATACTCGTCCTGATCCTCGAAGTCGTCCGCGGCTGGGCGGTCAAAGTCCGCGCTCAGGCTGAGCAGGCCAGCGACGGGTGTCGAGGACATTGCCGACACCGAAGGCGTGATCGTCGTGGCGCGCAAGTACAGCCGCCGGACAATAGAGGTAGTTTCACCGAGATACGTCTGGAACGCGTCTCGCAGAGAAGACTCTTCCGACGGGGATGCCGGTGCCGACGCCGACGACAAAGGAACAACGCCGCGCTGGACAAAGGCGTCACGGAGGTGGAGCACGGCAGCGTAGATGCCCGAGAGCAGCACATTGGACAGGTGGAAAGACACCTTGACATCGAGAAGCTGCTCGAGTGCCGAGCCAAGCGCTTGTGTCAAGACGGTGAAGTGGGAAAGAACCTGGCTGATGGTGCTGCTGCTGCTACTGCCACCGGGCAGCGGGAGAGACGAGCAGCCAATGTACGCGATGCGCGCAAGCGCGTCTCTCAGAGGTAGGCACGCGTCGGGGAAGGTGAGGCGCGGAGGCAATGCAGTCAGCTCGCGGAGATTGGTTGCGACGATGGAGACCGTCCGCTGGGCGAGAAGACTAAAGCCCTCGGGGAACGCGGCCGTTGCCGTCTGCAGAGCCAGCATGGCTTCGTGGGCAATCGTCTGCAGCTCAGCTCGGGACAGCGCCTCGACCGTAGCGCCGGATATGGGCGAGACGACGATCCAAGGCGCCAACGTCTCAATGATGAGGGTATTCTGTGCCGGGCTGAGCAGCAAGGGTCGCGTCGAGACAGGCGCGCTGGTGGAAGAGACGGCACCTGTCTGAGCCACCAGCTCCGCCAGGCCCTCGATGACCTTGACCAGAACGACTGGCTCCTGCGTCTGCTGCCGGCTGGCAATGTGGGCCCCCGTCGAGCTGGCGTCCTGGTCTCTGTCGGCGTCCCGCATGGTGTTGTTCCAGAGGCGCAGGTAGACGCCGTCCAACAGGGCGACAATGGCATCGTTGTGTGCATGGAAGGCGACGTCGTCGGCGCTACCCTGGTCGGTGCTGGCAACCAGGCGCTTGCGCGTCCGCAGCACGTCGTTCAACACGCCGACTAGGTCGCGAGTGTGGTTGGTGGTCTGGGCCTGCTGCAGGTCCTTTTTCAAAGCGCCAAGGACGGGCGGAACAGCCTGGTTGTAGGCGCGGGCGCCGCCCAGCATGGTTCTGCTGAGCAGCTGTCCGGCCGGCCGGGTAAAGGTCGAGTTGGCCAGGTCACTGACACAGTCGGCCAGTACGAGGCCGACAAAGTCACGGAGGAAGGGATGGTCGTCGTCGTTTTCGTCGTCATTGAGCCGTGTAGCAATGGCCTGCACGACGCGCAGCGTCCCGTCAATGGTCTCGGGGACTTCGCCATGGCGCACCTCGTACTTGAGCGAGTTCCAGATACGGCTGGTGTGTGGAGCAACGGTTTCGGCCGGGCGGACAAAGGTCTGCACGCAGGCCTCGAAGGTGCGCAGGATGTCCACCTTTACAGCCACGGTGAGTGCGTCGCCCTGGTCCATCTTTTGCAGCAGAAAGTCAAAGACGGCGGTTGCAGCCCGCGCGCTGGCTGCAAATACGCCGCGCAGAGCTGTCTTTAGGTCGTCGACGGTGGTGCCGGCAGGTGTGACCGCCGAGCGCATGGAGATGGGGAAGTAGTCGGCGGCGGCCTTGAGAACGCTGGCGGCAAGCTCAGGCGCCAGCGGCGGGTCATCGTAGCGGTCAAGCACGCGCCGCAGGATGGCAAACCAGCGTAGCAGATTGTCCGGGTCGCGCTCGTGGCTGCAGAGGTGCAGCAAGTCGGCGAGGAAGGGCGCGGAAGGGCCGGCCGTTTGGTTGAGGCTCTGGAGGACGGCGTCATTGCGCACGAGCAGGCCGACCAGGTCGTAGATGGCGCGGCGTGTGGCCGGCACCTGAAGGCGGAAGTCATCGCCGAGCTTGGCAACGTGAGACAGGACCGAGGCGGCCATGGGTGGCCGGAAATGGCTCATGCTGCACAGGCAGCGCAGGGCCGTGGCGGCGGAGAGGATGCCGGCCTTGTGGTCGATGGCGAACATGGCACCAAAAAAGGCAATCAGATGCTCGACTAGAGCTGTCAGATAATGGCTACAAGGGGAAGAAGGGGGGGTTTAACAGACCTTGCTCGGCGCGCAAGACGTCTTTGTCCAGAGCCTCCAGTGTAGCGGCCAAGAACCCGAGGGCTGCTTGTCAGCAAACCAGTAATGCACAGAGTCAGATAGAACGGTGGAGGAAGCTACCTTTGGCCCGCACAATCACGTCGCTGTCGGTATCGTCGCCGCCGTTGCCTCCGGGCATCCAGCTGTTGATGGACTGGGCCCAGGCGAGGACGGCTGCACTTTTGCGCGGCGCCGTCCGGATGACTGCGTATCCGTGTTAGCAGTCTTGTTAACAGTGGCGCATGCGTCCGTCTACGCAAAGAGACACCTGTGAAAGCTTACCATCTGCGGCCTGGCCGGCCAGCCGCCGCTGCTCATCCTCGTCATCAGCGAGGACGTAGCTCGTGGCCAGCGAGGTGAAGTCGGCCATCGACGTGGGGGAATCTTAACACGTGTGGACGAGGTGGGATGAGGTTGGCCGAGGCAGGCCGATGACCGGTTGCGCGGTAGCTAGAATGTGCCGTGCCGAGAAAGCTGTCGAGGCAGCAAGGCGTTGCAGAGGTTGAGATGACGAGATTTTGCAGTAGCTCATTGGAGGTACCTTTTTGCCGCGATAGACACTAGCGAGATACATGCATCGCCGATAAGATAAGACAGCGGGGGAGGGGAGAAAAAGTTTTTGCTGTATTTGGAAGGCCCGACAGCGGCAGTTGACAGACGCTAAGACGGCGCGACTTCTTTAATTTGAGATTTTGATTTTTAATTTTCAGTTTTTCCCGGTGACAGGACGAGAATACGAGAGAATGTTCCCGGACGCCTCCATGCTTTTTCTCTGCCGCTGTCTCCGGCAAGACTGATGCGCTGAAGCACACAACGAAAAGACGTTGACGTGAGAGCCTCGCCCACGGACATTGACACGAGTCAGACGAGACGACAGACGACAGACGACATTGACACCCCAGATACTCCCGCGCCATGGCCGACGTGCCCAAGACCTGCAAGGTCGTGCTGGCGGACAGCATCGCCAAGAAGCTGCTGGCGGAGGTGCAGGAATCGGTAGAGGTGCTGCAGAAGACGCAAACGACGCCGCGGCAGCTGAGCCTGGCAGCGTTCCTGGCCAACGACGACCCGGCCGCCGTCAAGTACGCAGAATGGTCGCAGAAGACGTGCCAGGAGCAGGGCTTCGGCTTCCAGCTGCACCGTGTCAACAAGGACGAGCTGGAGGAGGCCATCATGGCGGCCAACGCGGACGCGGCAGTGGACGGCATCATTGTGTACTACCCCGTCTTCCCCGGCAACCCCACGCACGACCGCTACATCCAGGAGACCGTGGCACTGGCCAAGGACGTCGAGGGCCTGTGCCACCGCCACCTGTCCAACATGTACTTTAACGTTCGCTTTCTCGATCCGCCGGCCAACCAGCTCAAGTCCATCTTGCCCTGCACGCCGCTGGCCGTGGTCAAGATCCTCGAGCACCTGCACGTCTACAACACCGTCATCCCCTACGGTAACCGCCTCTACGGCAAGACCATCACCGTCATCAACCGTTCCGAGGTCAATGGCCGCCCTCTGGCTGCCCTGCTAGCCAACGATGGCGCCACCGTCTACTCCGTCGACTTGACCGGCACCCAGGTCTTCACCCGTGGCAAGGGCATCCGCCAGCCGCGCCACCAGGTTCTCGACAAGGAGTCTGGCTTCGGCCTTGAGCAATGCCTGCCCCTGTCCGATGTCGTCATCGGCGGCGTACCTGCCGAGTCGTTCAAGGTGCCGACCGACCTGCTGCGCGACGGTGTCGTCTGCGTCAACTTCTCCTCCTACCGCAACTTTGACGGGCCCGCCGTAAAGGAAAAGGCCTCCATCTACGTGCCCTCCGTCGGCAAGGTGACCATTGCCGTTCTGCTGCGCAATCTCGTGGTAGGTCTCTCTTATCTAGCTCTCCGTCTACCTCTTGAGTCTTGTCTAACCTAGTAGCGCTTGACTGCCAACCGCGAGGCGCCAAGCAAATAAGACTAGGAGAGGCCGTGTTGGCATGGGGAGGTTTGAAGAGGTTATTTTTCGATATACAAACCAGATAGACTAGGGACCGGTTGATCTTTCGATACTGGGTTCTGGAAATGACGGCACAGATAAAAAACAGTAGAGAGATGTTATTACTTGCTATACAGTACACTTTTCGGGACCATCCTCTTGATGCGCAAATTTGCCGCCCAACAAGGATCAAATATGAAAGATCAAAGAACAAAATCTATCGTAGCCCGCCCCCTTTCAAAGCCCCCCTTCCGTCTGTCCAAGCTGCCGGCCCCACACGTCTATTCCTGCTCCTGGCGCTGAGTCTTCCGCTTGGACGGGGCAGCAAAGTCGATGCGCAGTGTCCGCGAGCCCAGCTGTTTTTCCTGGAGGGCGTCATAGGCAGCCTTGGCATCGTCGATTGTCTCAAAGTCGGCATGGGCGAAGCCGCGGGGCCAGCCGGTGGCACGGTCGACGGCGACGCGGACGGCCCGCAGGCCCTTCAGATCGCGGAAAACAGTGTTGAGGTCGCTGTCGGTGGTCTCGTAGGGCAGGTTGCCAATGTAGAGGCTGTCACTGGGGTCGCGCTGTTTCAGCTGGGGGAAGCGGCTCTCGAGCGGGCCGCGGTTGCCGGCGCTGCCGCGCGTTGGGTCGCCCGGAGACGTGCGCGTCAGCACCTGGATGCGGCGGCCGTGCCAGAAGGAGCCGTTGGCCTCCTGCAGCGCGCGCTGCACCGCCTCGTCGGTCTCGAACCACACAAAGCCAAAGCCGCGGCTCAGCCCGCGCGCATCCCGCGCAATGGCCACGCGCGTCACCGTTCCGTAGTGGCCAAAGGCCTCCTTCAGGTGATCCTCACTGGCGTCAAAGACAAGGTTGCGCACAAACACCGAGTACGGCGTCTCGCCCTCGGCCGGCGGCTGTGGGCTGCGTCTCGAGGTGTTCTCTTCGGAGGCGACAGCCGACGAGTTTGTGGCATCGGTGGCCGAAGAGAGGGGGGAGGATGATGAGGAAGAGAACGAGTCTTCCGCGCTGGCTACGCGGACCGTCTGCGAGAAGAACCGGGCGGCAATGGCCAGGCTAGCAGGTTGGCGCACGGTCTGGGCGGCCGCGCAGCCCACAAGCGGCGTCGAGGCGCCGACGGTCGGGACGGCAGCGCGGGAAACAGAGGCCGAGGCAGATGCGGCGGACCGCAAGAGAGCGCGGCGGATAGAGTTCCTTTAGTTGCGCAGTCAGCAATGGGCAGCTTCGGAGAGGAGACAAACGGTCTAGTTGATGCAAAGGCCGCCACGAGGAAGACACGTACATGGCGAAGATGACAGGAGGACCTGTGGGTATTCGAGAAGGGCAATTGATGTAAAAATACTAAGTATTTTGTTCCTGAGAGAAGAGACAGAGATAACAAGATGCTGGATAGCGGTTCGTGGAAGACGGTGTGGTGATGATCGCGTGTTTCGCTGTTGCTGGAAAAAAAAATTTGAAGAGACTTTAAGGAGGAGCTCTAGCATCAGTCCCGAAATGGACTAGTGTATATTATGTAATTACTACCACCTACATGTAGGTACTCCGTACGAAGGAAAGGAAAGAAAGGAAAAAAGAAAAAAAAAGATAAAGGAAAAGAAAACGAAAAAGAGAGAAAAGAAGGAGAAAAAAAAGGGAAAACTTGATGAGGGAGAAGGAACTGAAAAAGAGACGGAGAGAAACTGAGAGGAGAGATACTCGCTATCGACATCAACCAAGAAAGACCGAATCCAGAAAGAAGAACTTCTCTTTCGATCTGCTCCTTCCGTCTTGTCGGCTACAGAATGCAGCCGACTGGTCACACAGCAGAACGCCTCATCGGAAGCGGATGCATGCATCATCTTTTCTCATCTTTCATCTTTTTCCTTTTTTCTTCGTTCTTAGGCCTCCTGCGTGTTACTGTTGGATCCCCATTGCGTTGGTGACAGTATTCTCCGATGCTGGAACGACCCAAGATGAATCAATTGATTCTGACCTCACTCTCCCTCCTCTTCGTTTCCTCTTCCTCTCCTCCACTCTCATCTTTTTCTTCCTTTTTTCACCCCCACTCTCGATCTCGCATCTCTCATCTCGCTTCCGCAGCGTTCGTCTTCCACCATCCGCCCCGACAATCTGACCGGGCACCCGCATGGGCAGGTCAGCTGGGAACAGACGCCGCAGGGCGTGATTGGAAGCAGCTGCTCTGATGTCTCACCCATTCCCTCCAAGCATTGAAGGAAACAAGACGCAAGGGGGAGGGACTGACTGGATCGGATCGTTTCTCCTTCTTTTCCTTTCCTTTTCTTTACCTCTTCCCCTGGTTGCTGTCCCTTTCCCATTCCCTTTCTCTGCCGATTTTCGTATCCCCCCCTTCCCCAGATGCATCGCGTTCCGACCATGACGCTACACAACAGCCGCACTCACCAAAGACCAGGATGCTTGTCGATGCATTCCCGGTAGCATCTCCCGATGGCTGTTTTCCGTTCTCAATCTCTGCTGCTCGTCTACACATGCCTGTCCGACGATAAAGTAAGGCTGTCTGTTGGAACATATCCAACAGCACGGCGCGCGTGGGCCGCCGGCCGCCCCATCTCGGACCAACATGCCTCCCTTTTTGCCTTCTTGCAAGCGCCTCGTGCGCCTCGTGCGCCTCGTGCGCCTCGTGCCTTTCACACGGTCTTCCTTGTCCGTAGTCTGTCTGCTGTGTCCACCAGCATCTTGGGCATATAAGCATACGCCCTGACGTCGTTCTTTTAATTTTGTTTCCATGTCATTTCTTTACCATAGCCACGTGGATTCTTCTCATCAGCTCATCTGCTCCTGACTATCCTTTGCCATCTCCATTGAGCTGTCATCTCCTGACTGTCCTTTGCCATCTCCATTGAACTGTCATGGCCATGGAAGCTCTCTCTCCCACGCACGTTTGTGCGCCCTCCTCCACCAGCTTCTCCTTCCGCCGCGCCGACGGTTCGCGTCGCGACTATATCTACGATGACAGTACGCGCACGCTGTCGCGCCAGATTGCACCCGGCGTCTTTGCCCGAGAGGCGCCGCTGCCGCGCAACAACCGTCGCCCCTTCCGGCGAGACAGTGACGAACCCGCCGACAGTGTGACCTACATTCACACCACACGCCAGTCCGTCTGCCACGACGGCCGTGACCGCTCGCGCTGCTCTGTCTGCTACCGGGCAGTGCATTCCACGTCCACTTGGCCGTCTTCATCTCTTTCGTTCTCACCCCCACACATCATGTCCCCCCAGCGTGTGTTCCGCGACCTGCTCATGAGCGACGTGGCCGAACCGTTGAGGCCCGCCCTGCGAGACGCACTGCTCGAAACGTTCAACCGCACCGTTGAGGCCGAGCAATCCCAGCAGCCGGTGACAGCCAAGGAGGAAGAGAAGTCGGCGGCGTCGTTGCTGCTGCCATCGCCTCCACCCACACCCCCGTCGAGGCCGTTTCTGACGGACGGAGCCGTGGCATGCGTGTCCCTCGCAGGAGGAGGAGGGAGCGAGACACGCCCTCCAGCGAGCACCCTCCCCGATGGCGCCGAACCACTGACCGAGTTTACGTGGTTCCCGTGGTTGCCCTACGAGATCCGTCGCATGGTGTGGGAGTGGGCACTGCCAACGCGCGTGCTGCTGCGTGAGGACCTGGACCTGACCACGTACTATGGCATCGGCGAGGTGGCGGCGCGCCCTGCGGGCCACACGCACTCTATCGACGACCTGTGGCGCTGCGACCTGTTCTACGCCTGTACGGAGGCGCGTCGCGTCGTCGAGCATTATGCGCGTGACGGCGTGCGAATGAGGTCGAGGGCAGAAGACGTTCGTGTTCGTGCTTCTACTCCTGCTCTCCTGCCAAGGCATATCACGTCGCTGGAGCGGCTGCGCGCCGGACTGGACGTGCTGTACTACCCGTGGCTGGGCCGGCAGGCGGTGCGAGAGCTGTCCACGGCGGGGCGCTCGCGGGTGGCCGGCTGGGACGCGGCCTGGGTGGCCAAGGATCGCGGCAGTGTTCACCGCAACCTACGGCATCTGAGCATCTATGGGGACAGCGACGGCAACGGCGACAGCGACAGCGCCCTGGCCGAGGCCAAGGCACCCTTGGGTGTAGTGCCGTACGGCCGCTGGGCCAGCCAGCTGCGCGACCTGAGGCTGCCCATGCCCACGGTGGCGCTGGACGCAGCCTGGATCGACAAGGCGCACCCGGACGCGCTAGCCTGGGCGGCCGGCGTGGACCTGTCGCAGCCGGCGGGGGAAGAGGAAGACGCGCAGAAGGAGGATCCGATGACAGACTTGGATCCGATGACAGACTTTTTTGTGACACCTTCTCTTCCACCGCCTCCCCCGCCGCCGTCGTCGCTCCAGCTGGTGGTTGCCGACCTGCTGGTGCCGGTGCGCATCCGCCTCGACCGGTGCCGGACGGCCGCGCAGCTGGCGCTGTTGACGGAGAGTCACGGGAGGACGCGGCGCAGCCGGCCTCTTTCTCCGCCGCCGCCGTCTACCTCGCGGCCGTCGTCCGGTTCGTCATCCCGGCTGACGGCCGCCGAATACACGGCGACGTACGATGCAGTGGCGAGCCTGTCGCACATGCTGGGCGGCGCGCCGATTGACGACGTGAGCAATGTAATCAATGTGCACGACGCGGGCAATCTGAACGGCATGGACCTGACGACGCTGGTGGGACTGTACGACGACCGGCGGCTGGCAGAGCTGCTGTCGCTGTCAGGGGTGGGGGATGGACCGAGACAAGGACGGGGACCGGTGATCAATAAAGCGGCGCAGCACCGCTGCCTGGGATGTACGCGCAAGGCGTGGGAGGCGCGGCGCGACTGGACAAGCAAGTTTGGGCCGATGTTGGGGCGGCACCTGCAGATGCTGTGTCGGCCGACGGTCGTCGTGTCTGTGATTGTGGAATTTGTTTGAGAATCTCTTCAATGAGTCTCTTTGAGAAGGGAGCATTTGCGACTACAGTCTACAGTTGGGGGGAGCCAAGGGAAGAAAAGGAAAGTCAAAGCGAAGACCAGTATGACGCAGAGGATGACGAGACGGTGCCCGGTAAAAGCAGGAGAGAACGAGAGAACGAGAACACAAGTGATGCTGCACCGCTTGTGTCTTTCGCCTGCTGATCGTAGAAGAGCACATGTCTCAGCCGACACGGACAGGATGGTTCGTCGGAGACAAAAATAAAGCCAACACAAGCTGTGCCTGTGGAAGGGTCTGATGGACCTGTCTCGACTCGTCTGCCACCTGCGTTCTCTCCGCCTCGTCGTGATTGCCAATCCGTTGATAAGATGGTCAACCGCCGATGATTTGACCGAGAAGGATCCGGACAATGGCTTGGCGGGGAGGAAAGAAGAGAGAGAGAGGGGGACTCGAAGCGGGTGTCACGGTCGAGTCGGTCGATGGCGTGGACAGTCAACGGCGAATGGAGGGACCCGCCGGGTACTACACGTCCTCTCGTCCTCGTCTCTTGTCTCCCGCTTCGTCCTCGTCCTTGTCTCCCGCCCTCGTCCTCGTCCTCGTCCTCGTCGTCATCTCTCATCTTTGGTCCCGCCCGCTCGCAATCTTGTGCGAGGAGGCAGTCAAGGCAACTCGGCTCCCTTCTAGGAAGCCAGATCCGTGGCGGGTGCTTGCACCCGTGCGCTGACGAATACTTTGGCAGATGGAATCGAAGACGGGCCGGACCGTCTGGTACTCAAGATAGACGACTACCGAATTGAGCATTACCGGATTGATCATCGAAGCTGTCGCCGATGCCTGACTATTGCCCAAGACAGGACAGGACAGGACGTCTTCTTAGGCAAGGGCAAGCGACAGGGCCTGGTGCACGCAGCGGTAAGGGTGCATATGCGACGCAGGCAACAAGACGATCGGGAGATACGGGCCATTTTAGGATATCTTGGCATTGTCTTTACAGCGTGACACATGGTGGCACGTCAAAGATGGACGTGAAGAAGGGGGGACAAGATGCCATCTACATGCGACTGTCCGCCGTAGCACAATAGTCCTGCGATTGATGAGAGGGAGCTGGAGATAGATGGTGAAAGGGAGAGAGGGAGAGGAGGAGGGGGAGAGGGAGAAAGGGAGAAAGGCGCCGATCTTCTCGGCGTGAGATAGACGAGATCGGCAGACTCGTGGAAGGAAGGGAGAAAATAGACAAAACAGCAAAGGAGTAAAGCTCCGATTGAGACACTTTTGTCCTTCCATTCTTCTTTTCTTCCCCTTGCCTTCTGCTCCGAGAAACATTGGCGGAGGCGAAGGCGACTGGAACAATTGGACATCCCAAACGGGACATATTATTGCGTCCGGCGTGAGATTCCACTATGTGTAAAACATGGAATGTCTTGGAAGAGTCGTCGACGACGTAATGTCTAGACGAGGTTATCGTACACTACGGGGTGCTCCAGAGGACAGACTTTACATGCTTGAGCGACGCACACTGTCCGGCGTCAGACGGAAAGGAAAGGAAAAGAGAAGAGGAAAAGAATGCTCTCGCTCGCCACCAGCAGATCATTATCTGAGATGGGGGTTCAGGCACGGGAAAGAAGAAGCATCCTGTTCCCATCGTAACGCCGAGATGACGTCGTGGCTCGACGCAGGGGACGAATGTAACTTGTTGTACGGAGTACGATGCGAGAAGAGGATGCTGGGGTTCAGCTCGGATGACAGACAATCAGCTGATCAGCATGTTGGTCTGGACTGTGCGCCAGAGCTTGGGACGGGAGGTCTTTCTGCACATGGCACAGGGCCTTTGCACATGGCTTTCAGCGGGACTTTTGTAGAACTCAGCCGAGAGCCGCCCCGTCCCGGGCGTCTTTCTCTCCCCCGGGCGTCTTTCTTGCTCTCGCCGGGCGTCTTCTCATGCTCTCCGATGACGTCCTCTCTGTCAATCTCGGACTCCCTCGAGGCTGTCTCGGCGAATGATCCAGGGATCAGCCCCAGCCATCACGGAGCAGTGATTAAGCATGCTCAGCCCGAGTCAGCTTAAGACCAGGATCTTGTCCTCGCCGAGGTGGACCCTAGAGATGGCAAACATTGAGGTCATCTTTCTTCTTCGTTTTCTTGGTTTGTTTCTTCTCTCTTTTCTCATCGAGTCTGCTGCAAATTTACCGTGACACGGCCCTGCCGCTTTGCTGTAACGTGCCCTTATGATAGCGCTGTTTTCTCCTTTCCTTCGTTCGACTTCCTTCCTCTCTTCCTTCCTCTCCCGCTCCCACTTATTTTCCGCCTTTTGCCACGCGATAATCGCTGTGAGTAAGGGCCGTGTCCCGGAGCAAGCCACAACGGAGCACGGAGTACAAGCGCTGGAGCTGGAAAGGCCTCTGTGGCATGTCCTCGGCACTCTTCTTTCTTCTTTTTTTCTTTTTCTCGTCCCAATGTGCAGCCTTTCCCCTATGGAGCCGAGGCCAACTCTTCCAACGGCAAATCGATCGTCGTCGAAAAACGTGTCGTTCCTTCCTAGTGGTCGACGGTTCCACGTTTTCTCTTCCCCAGGGTTCCTCCTTCTCCCCTTAGCGCCCGATCTCACTGTATCTTGGGTCCGTTCATGCCCGCAGTGATGCCACATGCTGCTGCCACAGCTCTAATCTATTTGAGATCATTGTCGGTGTCTTTTACTGTTCTCGCCGTTGTAATATGCTAGCTCTAACAAGCACTCCCTCCCTTTCACACCCCCCCTCCACTGACATATTGGGATCCTCCGCCCACGCCTTCTTCCCTGTCAAGCGGAGGCCACCCCGACCCATCCCTTCTCCGCCCACACGCTTTTGCCATGCGCTGCGTCCGGGAACCGAATCAGTTTCTAGATTAACTTCCCTCTTCCCTTTCGCGTCTCCGCTCCTGCTCCTCCCCTACTTTAGGAGCGTTCCCTTGGCTGTTGTGTCCTGCCCCGGCTCTGCCACAAGAACGTTGCTTTCACGTAAATTGGGCTCTCTCGGATTTCTTTCCCACCTTCCTTCTTCTACACTCCTTTTGTCAGTCCTCTTTCTCTCTCACGTTCTCTCCTTCTCCTCCCACTTCTCCTTCTACCCCCTTCTCACCCATGGGTTGACCACGCACGCCAACGGGCAGCGCTCTACTCGTGCTCCTCTCTCCCGCCCCTCATCTCCTCTCCGGCTACTCTCGTTCTCGACCGTCGTCCGCCTTTGCAGAACTACGGCCCGCCCGATCACGATTCGGTTGCTGCCACGGCAGACCCTCGACGACCCCTTTCTCTTCTCCCCTCAGACGTCGGCTTGAATCTGTCCACATCTCGTGCAGTTTTCCTCCCACCAATCGGGCATCTGCCCTGAAAGTCTCCGTTTAGTGTACTTTTCTTGGCTTTTGGCGCTCCCGAGACTCGACGACGACGCGCACCCCCTGGCGGTTTGTGCACGTTCGTGTGTCGTCCTTCGTCCTCTGGCCTTTCTCGTTTTCGTCCTCTTGCGCTTTGCCTTTCTAAGCGAAGCATTTGATTGCCTTTGCCTTGTACCACCGTCGCGTGCGCTCGTGGCAGAGACAAGAGGTAACCGTCGACGCACGAGCGAAGAAACGGAGAGACAACACGGAAAAAAGAAGTTCGCCGACGGCACGGGAGTGCATGTCCTCGAGCTCGAAGCGTTCAACTGCCATTCAAGAGGGCCCTTTCGCCGACCAATTCGGACCATGTGTCTCAACTGAACACCATTTTGTTCTTCAACGATACCTTTGCCACCACGCTTTTCCGCCTCCACTTCCAGCAGCCTCGACCCACCACAACCTCTGATCACGGCCCTCGTATCGCCACGTGTTTTGCCTTTTGCGGTCCCTGGAAATATGGAGCAACCGGCCACAGCACAGAAGCTGCCTGCTGGACTTGCAGGCGTGCTCAACTCTGCCGAAGTGAACAGGGACTCGGCCTACTACTCGAGCAACGACGCTTCCAGTAAACGTTTGTGGCCTCCTTAACCCAAGCCCATCCTTTTTCTGAAGCGCACTAACCCTCATACAGACACGTCTGCAGCATCGTGTGCAGGCATTGCTTCTGCCGGACTACCTTCGACCTCCTCTGTCTCGTCAGCGATTTTCCGCAGCAGTCCCCCTGTGGGGGACAAGACACCGTCGCCCATAAGTACCGCACACCCGGTTCCCCAGGCGCTGGTCTCTCCCACGACGAGCAGCATGAGCGTGGCGTCCATCGTGTCGCCGACGTCGCCAAGCAGCGGGGATGTGCGACGGCTACCGGCCGAGCGGCCGCAGTCCCTGGAGTCGGCACTTAACAGCGCGACCCTCGCACCGGCAGGACTGGAGTACGACCGCATGTCTCGACGAGAGAGTGTGGACAGCCGCATCAACCAAGGCATCAACGACCTGCGTCTGGGCGGAAACTCTCCCTATGTGACCCACAACCATTCCTCGACGTCTCTCCACAGCATCCTCCAGCAGCAGCAGAACTCGCAGCAGAACTCACAGCAGACTTCACAGAACTCACAGCAGAATTCACAAAACTCGCAGCAGAATTCACAAAATCCACAGCAGAATTCACAAAACCCACAGCAACAGCAGCGTCAGCCTCGCGCAGGCTTGGACGGCCTGTCTGTCCAACGAATCTCCAACGGCTACCAACCGAGCGCTGAGCGCAACCCCGAGGGCCATGCGAAGATTGTGCGCACCGCACCCGCCATCACAGGACCCGCAACGAGCCAGATTGCTCGCGCTGCCGAGCCGACTAAGGGTCAGGCTTGGGCGTTTCCTGAGGAGGAGATCCAGCGCCTGCCATCCGCTGCCAGCCAGTCGCTCGCCGACTCGCGCCGCAGCAGCATCGCCGACTCGTTAGCCAGCAGCCAATACACGACAGAGTCACGTCTGCCTTCTGGTCAGCGGCGCTTTGACGACCGGTCTCCGGGGGGTTCTGGCGCCTATGGAAATGGTGGCGTTACCGAGTACCACACGGACCAGCGCCTGTCGACTGCGTCGGGGGAGTATCCCGCAGCACTCCACCACCATCACGCCCTGCAGCACAGGCAGATCGAGGACCTCCAGTCTGAGAACGGCAGCATACATACCGGCTCGCAGCCGTACAGCAGGACGCCAGAGTTGCGGATCAGCCACAAGCTTGCAGAACGCAAGCGTCGTACGGAGATGAAGGAGCTCTTTGAGCAGTTGCGCGATCTCATGCCACAAGAACGGGGCACGAAAGCCTCCAAGTGGGAAATCTTGACCAAAGGTATTGTTCTATTCTTCCTTTCTCTTCCCTCGCAAACCGACGCTGACCGGCGTAGCCATCAACGAGCACCAGAGGCTCCAGGAGACGGTGCGGGCCGCCACGCAACATACAAGCCTGATAGGCGGCGATGTGGCTCTCCTCCAGAACGAGGTACAAGCGCTGCGCATAGAGAACCAGCAGCTCCGAGCCGAACTCGCGAGTTTTCGAAGTAATGGCGCAGGATCGTCCATTGCCGACCGCTTCTCGCGAGGAGGTCCGCAGTCAGCACGCCATGAGCTGCCGCCGCTGCGGTCTCTCGGCGGCGGCCTGCCCCCGCCCACGTCGACACAGGCACCGCTGTCCGATTCCATGACGGGCGTCCAGTACGACCAGACAAGAGTCAATGGGCTGAGGCAGCTCGATCGGTTCTAATGTCTGCTGACCCCCCTCCAAAACCACATGTGTATCACTACGGCGTTTAGGGTTTGCTACCTGTCCTTTTCTTTTGCATCGGCCGTAAACAGGACGAATGTCGGAACGATCATTCGGTGAGGCCCACTCATTCCCGTGGCGTTGCTTCTGCTTCAGTTTCTCTCTTTCTCTTCACTTCTTCCATGTCGTCCATTTATACTCATGCCGCCGTGCATCATCTTTTTCTGTTCTATTTGTTCTGTTCTTTCTATTCCCTTTGTCTTTCTGCGCCTTCGTAGTTAGCACTATACCTTGTGCAACGCAGGTTTCCGTATGGGCGCATCAGAGAAGGATAACGGCAGGTTAAACAAAATCACGAGGTCAATAAGAAGTGTTGGGATTTCTAGGCACAAACTCGACCAATTGGTGATATCACGGCACCGCCATGGCTTCCTTGAGTTTGAGGCTGACTGTCCGTAGCTGGTCGCGCTAAGAAAAGCTCCCGTATTTTTAGCCTAAGCTTCCCAGCATTGGTCGTGCCCACACCTCCAGGCTCTCAGGCTCCCAAGGTGTCTCAAGCTGTCCATCCATCGGCAACTCGCCCGTTGAAACAGCCTTCCATTGACCGCTGCGCCACCTGGCACTCTCTTTCTACTACGAGACTCTTTGACGAGGCCACTTCAACACCGCTTCGACGAGACCACTTCGACACCGCTTCGACGAAACCCTCCGACGAGACCTCCGACGAGACCCTCCGACGAGACCCTCCGACGAGAATGCCGCCCTCGCTCGGCCGTCGACGCGTTTGCCTTGTCGCCTGAACCTGTTTCGACCCGTTGCGACTTTCGAAACTAAAAAACACGCAAGCATGCTCTTCACTCCGTGGAGCTCGCGGCGCCGCGCACGGCGTGCACGCCGGTACCGACGGCCGGTGCTGTGGACGCTGCTGGGGCTTTTCCTGCTGGACGCATGGCTCATCTTGCGCAGCCGGGCGCCGACGGTGCGGACGACGGTGTCGGGGCTGGAGGGGGCGGCGGGCGGGTCGCTGGCTGGCGCCGACGCTTCTGTACGACCAAACATGTCCGTCTTTATCGTGTCGGTGCACCGCAACACGGAGCCGATCCTGCGGGCAGCGTGGGTACAGAGCGTCGTGCGCTTGGTCGACGACCTCGGCGGCGGCGACAACGTGTACGTGTCGGCGGTGGAGTCGGGGTCGCAGGACCACACCAAGGAGGCGCTGCAGGACCTGCAGGCACAGCTGGCGGCCCGCGGCGTCGGCCACACCATTACGCTCGGCGCCACCGTGTGGCAGCAGCTGGACGAGCTGGGCGCGCACCCGCCGCCGGGCACGCCGGCGGCCGAGCGGCCGGGCTGGATCTGGGATGCGGGCGAGAAGCACTTTGCGCTGCGACGCATTCCGTACCTGGCGCGCGTGCGCAACCAGGCCATGGCGCCGCTGGGACAGCAGCAGAAAACGTTTGACCGCATTCTGTGGATCAACGACGTCGCCTTTGACTCGGCCGACGTGCTGACGCTGCTGCACACGCGCGACGGCCACTACGCGGCGGCGTGCGCCATGGACTTCAAGGCGTACCCGCTCTACTACGACACCTTTGCGCTGCGCGACGCCCAGGGCGACAAGGCCGTGTCGTACCACTGGCCGTGGTTCCGGCGCGCCGCCGACCGCGCCGCCGTGCGTGCCGGCCGGCCCGTGCGTGTGCAGTCGTGCTGGAACGGCATGGTTGTGTTTGACGCGGCGCCGTTTTACGATGTCGTGGGGGGTGCTGCTGCTGCTGCCGCTGGCGAGAGTGCCGCGACCACCCCCCACACGCCGCCGCCCAAGCCGCTGCTCTTCCGCGGCATCCCCGACAGCCTGGCCGAGTACCACCTGGAGGCCAGCGAGTGCTGCCTGATCCACGCCGACAACCCGCGGTCGGGCGATCCGCTGGCGCCGGAGTCGGACGACGCCGATGGCAACGCAGACGTCGGCGTCTGGCTCAACCCCAACGTGCGCGTGGCCTACAGCGTGGCGGCCTACGGCCAGGTGCGGCGCGATGTCTTCCCCGGCGCGCTGGCGGCGGTGCAGGGCGAGTGGACAAACCGCTGGCAGCGGGCGTGGAGCCAGCTGCAGTTCCTGCTGGAGACGCAGACGGTGGTGAACCGGCTGCGGCGGTGGCGGTCCGAGGCGCCGGCCGGGCAGTCGCCGCGGTACGAGCCGGGCGCCGTGTGTCTGATCAACGAAATGCAGATCATGTGGCAGAACGGATGGAAGCATCTGTGAGGGATTTCAAAAGGGAGCAAAGAGTGGGAAAGTGTATATTGACAAAGGCATACCGATATCGTTACTTGTACAGTACAAGGCGGAAACCCAATTGTTTACATGATCGTCTATCTATACCTATACGCCTGAGAGTGCAGCCAACGTGCGATGGCACAGAGGATCCCACGAGGGAAAAAAGGATCCCACGAGGAAAAAAGGAGAACGTGCCGTAATATATACAAGAAGAAAGAAAAAAAGCCTCTATTTGTTGTGCCAGAGCAGCGTCCGCAGACTGTCCCAGTGGTCGCTGTCGGCATAAATGTAGTGCATGCTGTTGCGCAGGCTCGACTGGATCTCGGCGTCGTGGTACCGGAACAGGTGCATGACCATGGCCCAGCTGCCGGCGGCAAAGGCCGGCCAGGCGTAGTAGCTGATCCGCTCGGACAGCTGCGGCTGAGACACAATGGGCAGGCCGACACCGGGCTTGACGGCCACCTTGGCCAGCGCCAGCACCACGCGCGCAAACACGTAGATGCAGATCTGCAGGCTGATGGAGCTGATCTTACCAGACCGTCGCGACCGCTGGCCGAAGACGAGGTAGCCGCCGAGGAGGCCGGACATGAAGCTGTCGTAGGTGCCTAGAGGGGTCAGCGAGTTTTCCGCCGCATCAGAGGCCACCAACAGGAGAAAGCAAGAGAACGCACCCTCCTTCCCATCGCCCAGGTACTTTAATAGCAGGCGGGTGGTCTTGTACACGACGGCAAAGCGGGCCAGGTTGCTGGCGTGCTGGCGGGTGGCGCGGATGACGAGGCCGACCTTTTCACGGAACCTTGGGAAAGACGGCTGTCAGTTTTCGACAGGATAGAGAAGGAGAGGAAGAGGAAGAAGAGGAAGAGGAAGAAGAGGGAGAGGAAGGAAAACGTACGTTCCGGATCGAAAGAGAAAGACCATCCTGGTCGCAGGACACATGTTAGCGCGGCGTTCTGACGGAACAAGACTGCAAGACACAAGAAGGAACCCTCCGTACACTAGCGCATGCGGAAAGCGCACTTTTGTGCCGTAGACGGCGCCATTGCGTGCGCCTTTGAGGATGCTGAGGGCGTCGTGGTATCGCGGGTCGAGGGCAATGCGCTCGGCAGCGGCCTTGGGAGGAAGAGTCAGCACGAAAGCACAAAAGGCCGGTCAATGGTCGCCACGCCGTCTAGCCGGGGCAGACCACCCGCAGACCACTCAGGGCCTCCCGGAGGGCTCCCGGGGGGCTCCCGAGGGGAAGAAACTTGCCTTGAGCACTTCGAGTTGGCTTGCGACTTGCGGCGGGACGGAGATGGCCGGCATGGTGTCACCGGGGGAAGGGACGGGTGGAGAGGCAGTGTTTATAGGAGTCAGGAGACGGAGGTGGAGAGGGAAGCGCCGTCAAAGGGCATGCAGCCGGTGGGTGTGCTGTTGTCGTCGCTGGGGTCGCCGTCGTTGTCGCCGTCGGGATTGGATGACTCGGCAGGATCGCGGCTCGGCCAAAAAGCTCTTCCAAAAACGGCGAGATGCAATTGAAGGCCGCAGAGGTAGATGTGAGCTTTCGGCCGGCAGTTTGCAGTCTGTCCGTCGTGATAGGGATTTTCGGTTGTTCGGAGAGAAGAGAAGGGAAAAAGAGAGCGCGGCAAAATTGTCTGCGTTGAAGCTCGGCTTGTGATCCTCCAAAAAGTGGACCCCATCTCTCCAACGTTCCCCGCGTTCTCCGTTCGGCTCTGCTGACGCTGGCACCAAAGCATAGGCCAAGGCTGTTTGCTTGGCATCGAAACGGCCCCATCGAACCGCAGCCGCGGCATGTGACGGCGAGACTAGCTGTCTGTCCAGCTGTCTCACCAGGAGTCACTTCTTTGACTATCAGGTACCTAGGTACGTAGACTTCTTTCGCTGCGACGACATGATAAACAGTGACAGCTAGCGCTGAATTACATGTGTCGGATACAAGTACTCCGTAAGCATATTCCATAGTCCAACTCTCGATGAGAGAACGAGCACACGTGGACACAGCCACACTGATGGAACCCGACCCGGGCAGTTGGCTGTCGGGAGGTTCCTCCCGCGGCCGCATATCCAACGTCGCTGGAGCGCATCCTGGAGCGAGCCGGTCGGGATGGAGACCGGGTGCAACTTGAGTGAAATTCTAATGTACGGAGTACAAAAGTGGCCGGCTTTTGTTGCACCGAAGAGGCAAGCACCAATACTCCGAGTCCACTAATTCAGACTTCGTCTTAGGCACCGCCAGCGTTTTAGCCCGGCGGCTCCCGTGGCTCTTCCCGCAACCAGCGAAATTACAACGTCCTTCAGCCCAGTGCTCCAAAGCGTAGGTACGGAATACATGTACTCCGTCAAGTCCTCTCATTTCGCATCTTTCGCCCACGTTGAGCACCCAAACTGCAGTCCGAGCTCATGGCTCGTTCTAGACTCCCGCCGGCCTCGTCCTGTTGCGATCACCTGTGCCCCTTTTACCTGCAGTGACGCTGTGGCGTTTTGAGCCTCTCTTCACTGGCTGCCAGCCAGCGGATGCAACGATGCGGCTTATTATTGGCACTATTGTCTGCGGGTGGGATGGTCTGGTACGGGACATGCGTCCAGCCGCAGGGGTCTGAGTGGGGGAGAGTCCTCAGCTCGAGGCAGCTGCATCGGAAACTCGGCTCCAAAAATGAAGACAAACCAGAGTCGGAGTCCATGATTGGCACGAACCTGTGCTGTGGAGAAAGCGACAGCCCTGTCGAAAAGCTTGTTTCCTTTGCTTTTGGAGTGCTCCGTGGGTATGTACTTCTTAAGCTCCTTCTTTGCCTCTCCTCGCTGCCGTGCTTGAATTCTATGCCCGCAACAGTCTCGACAGTCCTGGCACTCCCCCCTCACTGCTCCCTCTCATTGCTCCGCCTCACTGCTTCCGCTCAACTGTCCCTTCTACCCTCGTGCGCTTTCGCGCTTGTTGCGCAGCGCGCAACGTGCGATGTGTGACGTGCGACGTGCAACGTGGAACGGCTCTCAAACCTGCGTCCCTCCCCGCCGCCCACATGCAGATACCATGCACGTTGCCTGTCCTGTCCGACTCGGTGGTCTGTCGCGATGGCTGGCGCTGCCTCTCCTGCTCCTCGGCTGTCTGGCGCCTGGCGCGTCCGCCGACCCGAACTTTGCCAACCAGTCGCTCTCGGATATCTTCTGGCAGCTCAAGTTCGTTGACACGCCGACAACCCGCAATCCGCTGCTGGGCGGCCAAAACTTCACAACATGCTGCCTAAAGGCCGTCAACGAGGCCATCGAGGTCGGCCCGACTGGCCATTTGCAATTCGTCAGCCAGCACGAGGCCTGGATCACGTTCGACGAGGGCGACGGGGCACCCCTCGACCTCCTCTACAACTACTCGATGCGTGACCAGTTCCCCTGCACCGCCGTCTACAACGGCGACCCCCGCGGCGCGCCTATCGTCAAGGTCAACTACACCTGGCTGGCCGACAACTGTCCCGGCTGGCAGATCAGCAGCAAGGACAACTTGAATGCCTGGCTGCAGCCGCTGTCTGGCTTTCTCGTGCCGGCCATCATCTTCTGCCTGTCCATCCCGCGGCGCCGCAAGCTTGAGGTCCCGCGCTTCCTCTTCGCCCCTGACCAGGGCGGCATACGCAACTATCTCTTTGCACCACTCGGTGCCAGTCTGGCCCTGGTCATGGTGTCCGCCGATACCCTGCTCTGGCTCTGCATTTGTTTTGCCTTTTCCGGCCCCATGATCCTGAGCGGACTCTACGAAGCCATGCTGGACAACTACGTGCTCGACTACCTCCGCCTCAAGAACAAGGAGAGCCGCCTCACCCTGGACATGCGCTGCCGCTGTCTGATGCTGATTCTTATCGGAAACCTGGACCTTGCCTGGAACACCGGCGACGCCACGGGCACAGGCGGCTTTCTCGATGGCGGTGCACACGGCGGCGCCTACGTCGGTCTTGCCAGCGAAGACGGCGACCACAACGACCATAACGACGACGGAGCAGGCGATGCTGGCCACTTTGACAACAGCCAACAGGGGCGCGCACACTCGGCGGAGATCTCTCTCGTAGCGCTACACGGACGAGGAGGGGCGGAAGGAGGAAGCAGCTATCTGGCTCTTTCCGGCGGCGAGGAAGCCGACGCTCCTCCCTACGGCCAGTACGCAGATCTTGCACGCTATGGCCCGGCGCCAGCGCCCTACGGCTCACAGCCGTCTTCAGGACAGTACCCATCGTATGGGCCTAGTCCGTTCCCGGCTGGACAGCCTTACGGTATGGGGCCGCCGCCGTCTGGCTATCAGGCCGTCGACCGGCTGGGTGCCGCAGGCTCTCCAGCTCCCTCTGCTGCGTCCTTGTCTCCTGGCTCTCCCGCGCCCGTCCTCCCGGCTACGTCGAGTGCACGAGTCAACGCCGTGCCGCAGGCTGCAGCAAGACCGGCCGCCACTTCCAATAGCCAACATGCGCCGCCACAGCTGCCAGCGATCCTGGCCGGCCACGACGGACAAAGGCAGGAGGAGAACCCAGAAGCAGGGACAGCCATTCCTGGATTTTTCGTCTCACCCGCGTCAGCTGGTCCCGACCCTCCACGGATGCCGTCGTACCCGCCACGACTCCATTCGGCGCAGCAAACGGCACCGCTTTATGGGTTTCCCCCAGAGAATGCTGGGCCGGCGGCCAACACCGGCGGCTACGGTTCCCCGGCAGGCCCTGGTTTCCCCCCCGCCTTCCCAGATCTCGCCCAACAGCAGCGCCCCCCGGTTCCCGTGCTCGGGGCTGCGGCCATAGGCGGCGGCACTCCGTTTGCAGGCTCCGGCGTCGTAGCCGCCGGCGTGGTTGCGGCCGGTGTCGGCGTCGGCATCAGTCATGGCGCCAATCAGCAGCTGCTGGTGAACCACCAGAATGGCGGCCCGCTTGCCTCGCCCTGGCAGCACATGGAGGAGTTCCTGTACGACCTCCGCCTGTACGACGACGAGCTTCCGTCCCGAGGCCATTCGCCGCGCCAGTACGCAAAGCACCGGCCGTGTCCAGATGGCAAGGACTGCCTCGACGAGACGCACAACGAGCCGCCGATTCCGCGCACGCGGGAGACGGAGCGCTTGATCCAGCAGACCAAGACGCGGCTCAAGACCATGCTGCACTGCCAATACTCCTTTGGGTCGGTGGTCGGCGCACCTGTCATGTATGTGCCCCGATGAGAGGAGGACACAGCGGACGTCGGCTAACTCAGCGCCAGCTTCTTTCTCGGAGGCTTCATTTTTGCGCTTCTGCAGAGCTTGGATGCTCTTGGGGACGAAGACATTGCGTACGTGGTCCCTGCCAGCCTTGTCTCCTGAATGCTAAAAGACTAACGCGGCGACCAGCGAAGGGTTGGCCTTTGGCCAGTGGTACATGGTACGTAGACATGCCTACCCAGACACTCGACGCCGTTTGCTAATCCGGTCAGACGATTCCGCACATTGCGATCATCTCGGGTCTTTTGTTGGCCGGTAACAATCCCAACATTCTCGAGGGCGTGCTTGCGGTTGAGCGCCAATATCGCCAGGACAACATCAAGATCTTCGGGCTGACCTATGGTCTGGCCTACCCTTCCTGTTACAAGGTGGCCTCGCTGTGGGACCGCGGCTACAACAAGAAGATGGTGAGGCTCCCTTTCTGCCTGTCGGAAGAGAGGCTGTTGAAAGAGAAACAGGATTCTGACAGCACAGTGGCTGAACACGCTGATCTCGACATACTCGTCGCGACACAATGCCATTTACTACGGCAACGGCGACTTTGACCGAGACATTGACAATCTCGCAGAAAAGACAACGCTGTCTCTGGGCGACTGGCTGTTCCTCGTGGGCATCACCCTGCTCCTGATCGGACTGCCATATGTCCTTGCCTTTCTCACCGCCTATTTCACGCCCGTGATTGGCCTGTCATGCCGATCGCTTACCTTTACAATCTATCTTCTCGTCCAGATCTGCCGTACGTTCTTTGGTGGACAAGACAATCTCTCATGTGCATCCTGCTGACGTGGTCTGTCTGCCGCCTCTAGAGATCATTCTTTGGTTCTGGGCCTATGCTGGTCCCAATACGAATCCCGCGCCGCGGACGGCCTCCTCCACCTCCAAACCGGGATTCTTCCGAGCGGGTGGCTGGCTGCACCTGCACGGGTTCTACGAGCCCTACTCCGTCAACTGGCTCGTGAGCCGTGACCAGGCCGTGCCGCGGAACCCTCTTAAACGGCTGCGCCTGGTATGGCAGCACCCCGGCCGTCTGGTGAACTGGTGCTTCCTCTGGAACATCCTCTACTATCTGACCCAGTGGACCCTGGGCCTGATTGGCATCAGTGCCGCCATCGGTGGCACAGCCATGCAGCTCATGGGCGTCTACTCGGGTGACATCTGCTACATCACCTCTGGCTTCTGGTTTGCGCCGTACGAAGATCGTCCGCAGGCCGTCATCTCCAGCAACTCGGCAGAAATGATCCTGGAGTCTGAACGTGAGTCCCCTCCAAGGCCTGTTATCCCTCCAAGGCCTGTCTTTTTTTCTCTTTTTTCCGTCTCTTTTCTTTCTTTGTAGAATCCCTGGCCGTTGCCTAACCCTTTACAAGTCATGTGGAAGCCTTGTGCCATCACGGCCATCGTCTTCATGGGCACGGTGAGCTTCATCGGATGGTGGTACCAGCGGCGAATGCGAGACATTTTCACCGAACGTACGTTCCTTCTCTCTCTCTCTCACCCCCTCTCCCCCCCATTCTTCTCTAACACGCCAAGAGGTCCTTCTCATCGACCAGAACGAGCGCCGCGACACGCGCGCGTCCCGGCCAGATCGAGGCCGCATCGAGCCCCAGTTTGTGCCTGGCAGACCGCCCGACGCTCGCACGGTCACGTCGTCTGTCTCTGGGCCACCGGGCGCGGCCGCCACGCCAAGAACAATGTTCGGTCCGGCGACGACGACGGCGGCGGCCATGGCAACAGGGTACAACGGCGGATCCTATGCCGGCAGCAGCGGTGGCGGCCGTGGCCGCAGCTACGGATCTCTCGGCACCGGTGGCAGCAACACGCCCCCGCCTCGCATGTCTGGCGCTCTACAAGGACTACATGGCAGCAGCAGCAGCAGCAGGCCGTCTTTCCTCGGCTCGGCAGGCGGTGTCGCCGTGGGCTCTGGCACCGGCATGGGCACCGGCATGGGCACCGGCGGAGGCGGACTGGCAGCAGCACGACCGTCCATGGGCAGCATGGCTGGTGTTTTCCCCCCTGTCGATGTAGGCATTGCTGAGATGTACCAGCCGCCGCCGCCGGGAGCTGCTGGCTCTGCTTCAGGCGCGTCGGGCGTTCCGAGCGGAGTCGATCCGATTGCCGGGCTCGCGGCTGGTGCGGTAGGACCGTCTCGTAGAATGCCCTACCGGCGGACGCCATCGCCGAATGCACCGCTCGTCGAGGAGGGTGAAGGACAACTTTGAGTCTCAGAGTCTTGTTCTTCTGTCTTTCCGTCAAAGCTTGTGACACGTTCATTTGAAGAAATAAGTCTGTCTTTTGCATTTTAATACTTGTTTTGAAGAAAGGGGGGAACGCTTTCAGGATCTTCCACTTCCATCCTTTACAGCGTTCTCGCATAACATTCTACTGTGTAAGATATACTGCTCGTAACGCGACGAAGACACGAAGCAAACGCAAAACGAACGAGAGCAAGAAAAACCGTCCACGTCCTTGAGAAGCCCTTTAGCTGCCTTTTGTTCCTCCTTTTTCCATTTCATTCTCTCGTTTGCTGCTCTAGTAGGACTGCTTCTCGGACTCGACGGTGCGCCGGCAGAGCAGAAAGTCCAAAACGCGTCGGTGCAGACGCGGTCGGTCGCGCTGGCGACCTTCCGTCGGTATAGCGGCAGCCAGCGGCTCATATGGCACCGACGACATCGATGGCACCGATGGCACCAGCAACGGCACCGACGACGCCGACGGCACCGGCGAGGGGCTCGCTCTGGCAAACTGGACAGCAGCGCGGGGCCCGCCGTGGCCCCCGCCGTTGTTGTCGCCTCGGCGCCCGCCCTTTCTCATGGCACTCGGGAATACGGGCCTGGTACCGTGCGGCTGGCGTCTCGGGTAGCCATCCGGCGTCGGTGGCTGGAAGGTGCCCTCGGGCCGGGTCTTGGTCTTGTTCTTGGCGTCGGCATCCGCAGAGCCGTGCTCGTGCGGAATGTCTCTGGCCGACTTGAATGACGAGGGCGATGCGGGAGCGTCGGTGTGGTCATGGTCATGGTCAGGATCGTTGCCATCCTCGGCCGTCGACCGTGCCGACCGCGTCGAGCTCCCCTGTGTCGTTGCACGGTGGCCAGACTGGGCGTGCAGAAACGCCCTCAGATGCTCATCGTCGGAGAAGAGCGGCCCTGTAAAGTCTGCCAGAGTGGCTTTGGTCCTGTGCAGTCCGTGTGTGGTAGGCATGCTTCGATCCGTCTTGTACTGTCGAGAGGCTGGTTTGTGATGTGCTGTTTTCTTCGGTTGTCTCGTGGGATCTCCGCAGCTTTTGCTGGCTAGTGATGCTTTGCGTCTGGCTGATGAAAATGATATGTTGTGTCTGGCCGTGGTTTTTTTTGGTTCAACTCTCTTTGGCATCACAAACGGACGCGAGTCTCGGTCTATTTACATGACGACCGAGAAGGGGGAGACATGCCTGAGTGGCACCTTCCCTTTTCTTTGGCTTTTGCCTTCTCCTTCCAGAGGCAGAATGAGTTTCACAGGGAAGGAAGCATCGCGGGTCTTTCCTCGCATTTCTCTGGGTTGTCTCGGGAACAAATTTCAGGAACCAAAGTTGGGATGGCTCCATGTGAGCTGTCAGGCATCATTTCGGTGTTTCAGGGGCTACCGTTTTATAAGAGGTGACAGCCACTCGGCAACTGGTTCTTCTGTTGAAGTTCATAGCCCGAAAGACCACATTCCTGTCTTCGCTCCCCATCGCAATTCCATTCAAGTCCTTTCCTGCTGCTTAACTCTGCTTCGACTGCACCAGAAACAGCACACGACAGTTGTCGTCTCCCAAAGCAGCGCCTCGATGGCCTCGACCATCCATACGCCTTTCACTGCGCAGCATCAGAGAGCTGGCATGTCCGCCCGCACCGATACGGCACCACTGTCCGCCGGCGCACAAGCTGGTGTAGCGCTTTGTGTCGTCATCTTCGTCCTTCTTCTCGCCGGCATTGGCCTCTGGGCGACGACCAGGACCAAAAGCACGGAAGCCATACGAAAACCACAGGCACCTTCCGGCCAAACGACGACGGCGAGAATGTGGTGATGGCAAGCAGGAGCTGGTGCAGGCAGTCTCACGTGCAAGGCCAACCAAACGAACAAACATCCCTGCTCCAGCGGCCATCTTCCCATTCGATCATTCAAGCGCAGCCTCTGGCAGCTTCCCAACAACGTTCAAGGAGCCAATCCTGTCCGCGAGATGCTGTACATTAACTGTCTCGGTCTGCGGACCGTTCTCCTCCGCCTTCTTCTCCGGCGCTGCATCGTCACCCTCTCTCCCACCGTCCTTCTTGGCTTCAGCCTCCTTCTGGCGCATTTCCCAGAAGCCTTTGCCGTAACTCACCAGGATCTCGTCTCCTTTGGCAATGCCCACCACTGGCCCACCAGATGCCAGAGCCCCTCTCTTTCCGGCCGGCAGCACAAATACAGCCATGCCTCGCTCTCCACGCCGGGGATCCCACACCTCCCGGAACTCAGCATTGGGCCTCGGCTTCCCAGTGCCGCGATAGTCGTTGACAAAACGCGCCTCGTTCCCTTGCCGGTCGGCGTCGACGGCCACATCGGCCTCGCGGTCGAGCCACAGATCATAGTCCGACTCGCGCTTGCTGCGCCTGTTGGTCCCGCCACCACTCACGGATACGTTGCCTCGGTGGTACGTCCCCAAATAGGGTAGGATAAACGACCCGGGCGCCAAGTCTCGCTTTGCGAAAAGTCCGCGTTGGCCACAGGCCGGATGGGACGGATCGTTGATGGACCGGATCTCGACCAGCGGGCTCGGGCCAAACCGGAGAATCGAGGGAACCTCTGGAAGCGGCCGTGTGGAAGCTGGGGCACCCGGAAGATCGGCCGGCTGCATTTGCAGGAGCTGGCGTTGACGGGGCGAGATGCCTGCATAGACGGCCGTCGTGAGATATGTGACCCCGGGAGGCCAATTCGCGGGTAGAGTGGCGGATACTCTTGCTGGCTGATTCCCACTGCCGCCTCCACCTCCGCCTCTGCCCCTGCCTCTGCCGCCTCTGGGATCAAGACTGCCTCGCTGGCTGTGGGTGATGCCACCTCCGCTTCTCCAGTGGTCTCGAGCCATCAAGAAGACCAGAGAGTTCAAGAAGGCAGGTCACTGTGTCTCTTGTTCATATGAGCAGCTAGGATGCACGGAGACATTGGTTCGGCAATTATTCGTCTATGAGCCGAGAACAGATTCTTCCTCGATGCGAAGACCTGCGATGTGAACTTGTGAAGAGAGGCTGAAGCTAAATTGAACATCACGTGCTTTCGTGGCAATGTCGAGCAAACGCGGGGGCGATTTACAAATCTGACGCACCAGTGACGCATCCTTTTCGCAGACCTCGAATTTCTCAGCTATGACAGTGCGGTTCATCCTGTCCGAACAAAACCGGAAGACAATTAGAATGTGAACGGCTCTTGCACCGGGACAGGAGCGGTCTTTTCGAACCGCACCTCCCAGTCTTCTCCTTCGCTTCGCGACACCATCGATCGACTCCCCCCACATCGGCGCAATGGTCTCGACTCGCCGCAGCGCAACGACCGAACAGAGTGGGATCAGCCTCCGAGCCGCCGCTTCTCAGCGGCAGCAGCAGCGCCAAGCCAGCGCCAGACAAAGACGCGATGCAGCTGCCGGGCGGAGCACGACGTCGGGTGGCGGTGGTCTGCCGAGCGTGTACCAGGACCTGCTGGTTGAGGCTGGTGTGCCTAGTCCGGCAGCGCGCCGTTCGAACTCTTCCGATGCCTTACCGGAGCCGCCGCTGAAGCGCCTCAAGCGTCCAGGGCAAAAGAGCGACGCAACGAAGCGAGAACAGGCGCATCTTTCATCCACTGCTGGGAAGCGCACGGCGAAAGACGACGAGGACGACGAAGACATTGAATTTGAAGACATTGTAATTCCAGCGCCGGTTGTCCAAACGAGGGATCTGGACTCTGAGGACGAGCTAGAGGAGGAGGACGATGACGAGGAAGATAACGGAGGCGGAGGGTCAACAGCTCTCGGCAGCGCCGACTTCGCAAGATCGCCATCAAGGCTCGACGACGCGCAGCCGTCAGAAGAAGGCCCTCGCACATTGGAGCTGAATCTGACGGCGGCCCACGAAAGTGCCCGTGCGTCATGGCTGCAGAAGGGCCGCGGCAAGGCAGCGAGGAACAGGAAGAAGCCGCTGAACCGGGCCGAGCGATTGCTTCGGATAGACATCCACAAGGTCCATGTTTTGTCTCTGTTGGCACATGTGGCACGGCGCAATCGCTGGTGCAACTCGGAAAAAGTACAAGGCGCTCTGCGTCCACTGCTGACGCAGAAGATGATCAAATTTCTCAACCCCAGTGACAACCTGTCACAGTTCGGACGAACAGAGTCGCTCAAGAACGGACTGCAGCAGGCTGCGGACATGTTCAAGGACAAGTTTGCCATTACCGAGCGTGGTATGAGAAGGGCGCTATGGGCAGAGAATCCAGACCAGCTGAAAGACGTAAGTGTGAGACGTGGCCACTCTCTCTTGGAGTACGCTGACCATTCTTGCCCTGCAGTACGAGCTTCCGACCGACATGGAATCGGTGCTTGACAAAGCCGACTTTGTCCAAGCCGCGCAGACCATGCAAGGCTCCCGTGATGTCGGAGCACAGCTGTTCTGTGCTCTTTTGCGCACGGCAGGTGTCGAGGCGAGGCTTGTCTGCTCGCTGCAGCCGCTGCCCTTTCGCACAAACGCACCCACTCTCCAACAAGCAAAAAGTGCCAGGTCGACGCCATCAAGACCGGCACATCCAGTGCCGGAGATTTACCGATCGCCAGCGCCGCATGCCAGCTTGACCGGTGCATCATCCGACGGAGCAGATGCAGAGTTCACGTCTCCGCTCCGAAGGCTCGGTCACCCTGAAGCGGCGGCATACAATATCCCGCAGATTTCGACTCCGCCACGACGGTCGACAGTCAACACAGCGCCTAGCACCCCGTCAACGCACATTGTCCGGGGCGAGTCGGCGTTTCCTGTGTATTGGGTCGAGGTTTTGGACGTGGCGCACCAGAAATGGCAGCCGGTCGATGCTCTGGTAACGCACACGCAATGGCGGCCGGCCAAACTAGAACCGCCAGCGCTCGACAAGAACAACCAGCTGTCTTACGTGATCGGCTTCGCGGACGACGGGACGGCCAAGGACGTGACGCGCCGGTATGCAAAGGCGTATAATGCGAAGACGAAGCGGAACCGGGTGGACGGCATTGTCGAGCCTGCCTCGTCGTCGTTTGTGGCAGCCGCAGCCGCAGCAGCAGCTGCTTCGCCGTCGTCCGCACGGCGACCGCCGCCCACAAGCGTCGGGGGCGCCAGGTGGCTGCGTCAGGCCCTCCGCCACTTCCGGCAGTCGTACCCGACCGATGTCGACAACATTGAGGACGCGGAGCTTGGCGCCATCGAGAGCCGCGAGCCCATGCCGCGCAACATTGCGGATTTCCAGAACCATCCGGTGTACGCGCTGGCGCGCCACCTCCGCCGGCACGAAGTTCTTGCGCCCAACGCTACCTCGGTCGGAACGGTATCCGCGGGATCCACTGCGGCTATCGAGCGGATCTACCGTCGGCGCGATGTGCGCATTGGCTACAGTGCCGATCGCTGGTACCGTTTGGGCCGCATTGTCAAGCCGAACGAGATCCCGGTCAAGTGGCTTCCACAGCCGGCCGCGTCGCGAAAGCGAGGGGGAGACGGCGATTATGCAGACGATGACGACGATGACGACGATCTCTTTGGAGACGGTAAATTGTCTGGTGGCGTTGGACGGCGGCAACACCCGACGCCCAACGGGATTCCCATCTACACGATGGACCAGACACGGGTGTACGAAGCGCCGCCGGTCATCAATGGTCGGATTGCGAAGAACAAGTTTGGCAACGTTGATGTGTACGTGCCGAGCATGGTGCCGGCCGGGGGTGTGCATGTTGCCGAGGACGCTGCGGCGCAGGCAGCCTTTCTTCTGGGCGTGGACTATGCGCCGGCGTTGACGGGGTTCCGGTTCGAGGGCCGGAAAGGCACGGCAGTGCTGCACGGTGCGGTGGTGGCGGCAGAATATGCAGAGGCGGTCCGGGCGGTTGTGGCGGGACTCCAGGACCTCGGGGCGGAGATGGAGCGGGAGCGGCGCTCGCGGGCGGCGCTGCGAATGTGGGCGGTGTTTTTGCGCGGACTGCGTATCCGGCAGAGGATCCGCGATGCCGCGGAAGATCGCGGGGAGGATGTTGACGACGAGGAAGCCGTGGGGAATGAGGACGTCGATGTTGGGGAGGACGAGGATGATTCGGCCGCCTATGTGGACGCAGAGAGCAATGTGACGGAGGAGTACGACATGGTTATGGACGATGACGGGGACACTGGCGGCGGAGGGTTCTTGGCCGAGGATGTGGACGATGACGGAGGGGGTTTTCTACGCGAGTAGGACGGGACAACAAAGTGTGTATTGTGGCGATCTATATTCGCAAGTCAAAGAGAAACGTTCCGGTCTATGCCATGTATGATTCCCGCCGTGACTCCAGGAGGCAAAGCAATGCTGAGGGTATATATATATACAGATGCGAAAGGCAGACAGTCTTTACCTCACGCGTTGAGGACTGGCTCGAGGTGCCGCTGATTAGCTTGCACGGCCCAGCCGCAGCGGACCAGCCAGAAAGCGGCAAAGGGCGGTGTGGTCAGCAGGGCCAGCACGCCTCCATAGATGAGCTTGAAGAGCGGCGGTGCCCACGAGTCAGCGTCAAAGGACCAGTCGCCGCCGCGCTTGTCGCCGGCGGCGACCAGCAGGCCGATGGTGGGGCCGATGAGCAGGCCAAAGGCCAGCACGCCGACGAGCAGCGCGCGGATCAGCTGCGACACCAGAAAGGCGGCCCAGTGCTGCCAGGAGCCGGGCGCATAGGGCTCGGCGTGGCGGTCACAGCGGCAACTGTCGTCGTGCGGCGCCGAGGGGGAGGGGTTGATGGGAGAGGCGTCGGACGTGTGGGAAGCGTCCGTGTCCGCGTCCGCGTCCGCGTCCGCATCTTTGGGAGAAGGCCGGCGGTCGAGCAGCAAGAACCAGCGCAGCAGCGCATTGGACGGCTCGGGCACAAAGCCAATGGGTTGGACGTGGCCGGAGCGCAGGTCGCGGTTGACGAGCACCAGCTCGATAAACCAGGTCATGACCGTCTGGACAAAGGCGGTGACGGCGGCGTCGCCGATCAGCGTATTGGGAAACTCAAAGAGGCGGATGGGATGCGCGTCCGAGTCGATGGTTTTGTACATGGCTGGGGGTCAGTATGCGGGTGTGCCAAAGATATTTCACTCGTGCCGTAAAAGGTAGGTAGGTGGGTAGGGAATAGAAGATGCCTACCATAAGCAATAGCAAAGTTAATGCCGCCCGACAGCACAAAGGCGCCCAGGCCGTCGAGGCCGAAAATATAGAAAATCTGGTACGGCGTCAAGTGGTCGCTGGGCTCGCGGATGGTCAGCTTGGGCACTTTGGGCCGGCGCTGGCCCGGCAGATGCAGCCGGTGGCGCTGCGCGGCAGCCCGATGTGCGGCCTCGGCCAGGATGCCGCCGTGCAGCGGCGCGTCCGGATGGGTTGTCGGCGACAGCGGCGTGGGCGAAAAGGACACGCGCTGGTCCGTGGACACTCGCGCGGACGAGCCAGCGGCCGCTCGGTCCACGGTGAGGCTGTTGCGGTTGTTATCGATGTTGGGCCGTGTGGTGTCGGCGGCTGCAGTGGCCCGATCGAGGTCCGCCGAGGGCCGCGCCGACGTCATTGTCGACGGCGCGACAGACGGCGGCAGCACGGCCGTATGGAAGAAGGGGTTGCGGTGCCACTTCATGGCTTGGGGATGGTGAGGGTGAGGTGAAAGGAAAGAACGAGGCTTGGCAGGGGTCCTGTGGTTTATGGAGTACAGGGGATTACTACAGGGGGAATTGTCACCTTGGCCCGCTAAATATTTCTGGCCCGGGGGCGACCCGTGCCAAGAACCGAAGCTTCCGTGAAAGGAGCGGCTCATGTGGAAGGAGCGGAAAAGCCAATGAAAAAGCGCTGCTGATAGCAGAACGATGTAAGATCTTGCGGCTTCTAGCTTAGTAATGGCTTTTAATTCTTTTATTTCATCCTGCCTGGGAAAACTGCCTAATCTTCTTCCTTCAACGTCCCGTGGCTGGACCGCGAACGGAGCCGCTTGAGACTCTGGCGGATGCGAAGGCCCAGCAACGACGTTCGCCGGCGCAGTGGATGCCGGCGGCTGCCCGTTGTGCTGACACTGAACGCGCTCTCGGAGCTGCGGAACGTGGACGTCGGGGAGGTTGGGCCAGTCGGTAGCTGCCTGGAAGTCGGACTGGTGCAGCAGGGACTCACGGGGTTGCCCGTCGGGGTACGGTACCACATCTGCGAGGGACTGACGACAGCTTCCTTGAAGATGGGCACGGCTTCCGAGGGCCGGGACAGCGGGTTGTGCCACATGGGCGACGCGGCGACGATGGGGTTGAGGGAGATGAGCTTGCTGCCGGCCGGTGCCGTCGGGCGTTTCCACATGGGCGGCGCCGGTTCACCGGTCAGTTGGGGGAAGACGAGGGCACGAGACGACATGGCGTGGGCCCTGGGGAGGCTGTGATGTGGAAGCTGAAGGGGAGAATGACGCAGCTGGATGACAAACGACAGCGGATGGAGTGGATGGCAGTTGGACAACAGACCAAGCACCAGTAGTCCGACAGCAATCGAGACAGCAGACGGCCGAGATAATTATACTCCAGTCGAGCACCGGTTGTTTGGCAGTCTCCGATGCAGGACCTGATGTGCTTGAAGCCCCTGTGACGACCGCCGACATCTCGCTGCGCACGCCAGCGATCCGTGCCCTCGCAACTGCACATGGCGAGCAGCACCTGTCAGTTGTGATGCGCTTAAGGCCCTGATTCACGACTCAGGATTAAGGATTACGATTAAGGATTAAGGATTAAGGAACTCCGCTAAACCTTTTTGGGCACTAGTCTCGTGCATAACTTTATGCAT